>ML809642.1:128611-144120 GCA_009831015.1 Picea engelmannii | reverse complement strand
ATAAGAAAGTTGTATTATAGAAGATAGAAGAAAGGAGACCAAAAAAGTTAGAACACCCATTAAACATGAATTCTTCTTGAAAAATGAATCAAAGAATACTTGAAATCAAAAACATTAATCATAGGCAATTATAGAAAATTCTTTGCTATTCAGGAATCTAGCGTGTGACCAGCTATTGATTCTCAATATGGTAATCCATTCAAGTAATAAGAAAATATAATAAAGACATACCATATGATATGAATATCCCTCAAGAATATTCAATGTTAAGAAAAATATAAGACAACAACCCTTTGGCTTACAATATAGCATATACAATCATGTCCCTCAAAGCCTCTCTCGAGCCTCGGGCTAAAAAGAACCCCCATCCTTGGTCCATTACAAAATATCTTTTTATAGAAGCATACATCCTAGAGACTGTGTGGACTTGTTACAAAATTTTTGGAAAAAATAAAAACAATTTTGATTTCTCATAAGGAATCTGGAATATGGTGTCGAATGCTTCTCAAAATATGGAGTTGTATATCCATAGTTGATTGATCTTCATCAACTAATGGATAATTTTGTGCTTGATAATTCCTCAAAATATTCATTTGATGTTTACATGTGGAATCCACTAGGATCTCTACCACTTAATCATTTAATTCCTCTAAATTTGGAACTAAAACTTTTACTGCTAATTTTCTGTTTGATTTGTTGACCTAGAAATGCCCAATTTGACCCTTCAACTGCTGATCTTTCTCCTTGAAATTTGGAGCTTGTTTTGAATATGGACTTGTGCTATCCTCTACCTCCAAATTTGGATCTCTTTGGTCAAAATTGTTCTTCAAAAATGTTGTGTTAGGTACATGACCAAATCTAGAACCTGGAATAGTAACAATGCATGTGGCTTCAAATAATCTTTGACTATAGAAAGTATTTGGCACCATGTGTTATCGCTCAAAATGTACTATCAAAACTTTTAGCGTCCTCATCGAACTATGCTAGATTTTTCAAATTTCTTTAGTCTTTTTCCCATTGTCATAACCTTCAAATTTCCCATCAAAGCCTTGATTAGCTCCCATTGATTGCTTTTGCCCAAGATTCTTGTGACTCTGTCTTCTAACCTGCATTCCAAAAACTAACAATAAATTGTTATGGTTGCCTAAACCTTATTTTTTTGTCTCTTTATATTTTCAAATAAAAAATATATTTTTATTTATAAATTTTATTAAGAAAAAAAGGTGGTGTGTGCTTAAATGTCCTAAGTCTAGCTTATAAATCAAATCTAGTGCACATACAGATTCCAACACTAAAGCCCAAAAACTATACTATATATCGAACTATCTAATACACAACACAAAGCCCAACGCACAAGCACTAAGCGCTAAGCCACCAAGGGATATATATTATTCATATCTCATCGAAATAGATGATGGTCATAGGGAGCCCAGGTGTCGAGATTAATGTTCAAATAATCGACTACATTGTGAAGAATCCAAGTGCGCCCAAGTGAACGCCATTTCTAGAAAACATTAATGTTTATCGTTACAGCTAGTGTTGCATCCTCGGTGTGATATTTTTCACCAAGAGTAGTTGGTGACGAGGCTCTCAGATGTTTCATGTTAAGCCTCATTCATTAAGTTGTTGGAGCCGAGATGGTATGCATCATAAATTCGAAGGTATTGGATATAATGGATGCTCATCTATGCTATTTTAATCAGGGGTATTAGATACTGCATCAAATGGAATCATACATTCACCAGGTTTTGACATATGCGCAACAGTCCAGGGAAAGGACGAATTGTCAACAAGCTGCTTTTGCAGAAAGGGTGTAGGAGTTTAGAAGGTATTCAAATTAATGAACATATATTTGTGCAATACCATTCCAGCAGGACAATACATATGTTGATATTGGAATCCACAATATGAAATGTCTCCTTTCCTCGACTTTGAGTCCTTTACAGGGGTTTTAATACAAACCTAAGAGATGCAAGCAAACAAGTGTCTCCTTGACCGCCAAGCCGAAGAATGAGAGAGTTTCCAATCCAGAGCTGTAAATATTTAATCCTTCCATAAAGAGGTATTTAAATGTATTGAAAGCTTGCTTAGTGTCGAAGTTGAAAACTGCCAGACAACTTTCAAATTAAGCTTTCCTGGTTTGATCAAGTATTAGACATAAATATCATCAAACAGTGAAGGCATACACATCTAGAGAGCATCAAGTCCTTCGTTTCATGTTTGGATTGTGAATGGCAGTGGTCACAAAACTTTTTGCAGCTCTAGGGTTCATGTATCCTTCTTGAAGATGGACGCTTCTAACAAGCTACAGGATAGGCATTGAGGCATGGATGTGTAGAGGAGGTGTGCTACGAAATCTTCAGGCGCTGCAAAAAATCATTTACAGAGGATTTTCCAATTGTTTTAATAAACAATAGGATGATTCCCAGGGCATGGAGATGGGGGTTATGTGGACTTCAACTTCAAGGAAACAAAGATAAAAGGAAAGACTAAGAAGGAGAGAAATACCTTAACAGTAGGCCAAGTGTATAGGGACATGCAGATAGATCATGTCAATGTCATAGAGCTGTAGCAAAGACAGTTTTTGTTGCCTAATGTTTGTCAATTTTTTACAGGTTTGTGCCAAATGGATGAATGTTCTTGGCATACACATCTTACACATAACAACATGATGCAGGAGCATTGCTAGCATCAAGCGAGCGTGGGACAAACACCAATGCATTTTGGCACATGATGAATTTTTTGAAATGTTTTGAAGTTCGATACGCCAAACGTAAATGAAACAATTAAGAAAGGGCGTACTTGAAGATTGTAATCAGACCTTGAGCGTCCCGCTCTTGTCTAAAGGACTACGAGGCATTTATGCTAGTAAATGTAAGTAGGTAGCTTTAAATTCTTAGATTAGATAGTTTTAGGAGTCGGAGGGAAAACATATATAGACACCCTCACTTGTATCATTGTAACATTTTAGCAGCATGATCAAGAGAGCATAGGAGAGCAGAAGAAGAGATCTGTGTAGACTAAAACCCCATGTATAGAAGTTCTGGATTAATACAAAGATCTTTAGTTCAGACTCATGGTGTTCAATTGCTTTCTATGTTTGTACATGCTGATTGATATATGCTTAGTTACTCTCTGTTATGCATTTGCTTTGATGTGTGAATGTATGATTTCATATTAAATGTCTGAAATCTGAAGAGAGGGAGAGTAAAGAATGAGTTTCAATTGTTTCTCTGTCTGAGCAAGAGTTTTCCTGCAAGGAGTGCAGTGAAATTGTCCGCAAGGTGTGCGTTGACAAAAGTCAGAGTTCGTCTCTGCAAGCTCAGGAGGGATAACATTGTTCTCATTCTCGCAAAAGTGAAAGTTAAGCATAAGAGCCGTGCAAGGAGTGCGCAGGCCGAGTGAAGTCTCAAAGTTACAACTTGAGCGAAATTGTTGAGAGACTGTTGTCGCAGGGAGTGCACAGAGTCGAAGAGGTTCAAATACTTGGGAGTATTTGAAGAATTGCGGCAAGGAGTGCATGCAAGAGTCTTCTTGAAGACTCGAGTTGTGGAGAAAGCTCAGGAGGGATAGAGTCTTCGAAGTTGTCAAAGAGAAGCTCAAGAGGGCTAGGGCCTTGAAGTGTTGTAAGAAGGCACAACGACGTTGTTTTGCAGGTGGATAAGTTTCGTGAAAGAACACTTTGTTCATTTCACAGGAATTGTCAAGGAGGAATTGGACGGTCGGAATTCTCCGTGGAGAATTCATGAAGTTCCGAGAATCGTCAGATCTTGCAGAGGAGCAAGAAGGTTACGGTGAGTGTTTTTTCTAAATGCAAGTTCAAGAGAAATCAGGCCGTAGGATCTGAGCCAACAGGGGCCGTTGGATCACTCGCGTAATCTCATTTCGGGGCTTCGTGAGTTGGAGAATTGAAACCCTTGCATCAAGATTCGCAAGGTCGTGAGGTGCGAAGTTCTGAAATAACAAAAGAATCTGAGCCGTCCGATTGGAAGGGTACGTGTCGCGAGATTCTCTCTATCGAGGATTCAGACATTAGGGTTCAAAGAAGGAAGTCCTTCAACTTAGCGAGTGGTAAAGTCGTGAGAGAATCGCAGCCGTCCATCGGAGGAGGATAGGTGGTAGAGATCAAGGGATCTCGTGAACTCGGAGGTTCGCAAGGTGAGAGACCAAAGATTGGGTGCTCCAAGTCGCGAGTAGAAAAGTCTCGAGGAGCAAAGACAGTCGTTGGATCCGAGTCAAGGGAGGACCGTTGGATCAGAGCCTCGTCACGCATTTCACGAACTCGAAGGTTGGAAGGACGAGTCGTCTCAACTGCAGAAGTCGCGAAGTGCCGAGAGCCGAGGCACAGAGGAAACACATGGCAGAACCACAAGGTGGGCCCGGGAAATAGACAGGCGGACACACGTCACCTAGTGGAAGGAGTCAACACTCCGTTGACTTCTCGAGTCTCGGGGATTCGCGAGATAAGAGTACGAGAGCTTGACATTGAAACTTGCAAAGTGCGAAGGGAAGGTCAAACCTCACTGACTTTCAAGTCTTGGGAATTTGCGAGATAAGAGTACATGAGCTTGACCCTTCGACTCGCGAAGTTGCGAGTAGTGAGAACGAGAGGAGAAAAATCTACATCGCCTCTCGGGGGTTCGTGAAAGAAAGGTGCCAAGGTTGGACATTCGAACTCACGAAGTGGCGAGTAGCGAGAAGTGCTAGTGCTTAGCCTATCCAATGGTCGCGTAAGGAAGGTGTTGATAGAGGAAGAGCCATACCTGTATCGGCATTTCGGGTATCGTGAGATTTAAAAGGAAGAGTCGGGAGCCTCGACTCACGAACTCGCAAGATTGCGAGTTGCGAAAAGGACCTTGGGTTAGGTCCTTGGTCATAGCGTTGTGGTCGCTTGGGGAGAAAGGAGCTCGTGCCTAGTGCCGTTCGCATAGGGGAGCTTCCCGAAGGACCCGTGGATCGATTTGAAAGGAGATTCCAGCAGGGAATCCGAAAGAGCCGATCCGGCTCGAAGGAGTTAAAGAACGATCCTGTGAGTGGATCTCGGCCCGAGGGCTGATAGGTCTACGTCACAACAAATCCATGATTTTAGGAGCAATGAATGGGCCAGATGTGGTTTGGTACTTGAACATAACCTCATCTCCTGAATAATAGAAGAGGTGGCATCAATTGGAGTCAATGTGTCAAAGTTTAGATTTGAATCCTAATTTCAAGGGATTAGAGTCATGTTTTGATTCGAAATGCTTAATTTAGCATGCTATGTAATCTTAAGATCCAATTTCTTTGGGAGTTTGTTTGGAGGTAGTCCCTATATAGTGAATAAGAACTATAATGTAAAAGGTGGCCAATTTTTGGAGACTGGGGTTTTCACTTAAGAGACCCGAGAGGCCTGACAGAAGCTTTGAAAGTTCAAGGAGGATTATGAGAGAGTTGTAGGAGGCACTTTGCCTGCAATCATTGTAACCCCGAGGGGCTTATGTTTTTGTAAACATTTATGTTATTAGAAATTTAGGATATTTGTGGTATCATATTGTTTTTCTTTGTCTTCTTACTTGAATAAATTGTACACCTTGAAGATCATGGTTCCCTCTGATTAATGGATTCTTGAGCATCCGAGGATATGATGTATCTTGCCTATTAGTCACTGTTTACATTCAAGTACCTTGAATTCATTTATGCAGAAAGGATCTCTGTCTTATGGATTTTCTTCTTTGTGTTATCTTTTATCTTCCTTTATCTAATAAACCTTTTATCTGATATGCAGATTGATTTCTTTTAATGAGAAGGGCGTTTGCTTGACTCCATAGCCCAATAGTCCATCATTGATTTACAATAGTTAACTGTCTTTTCCTTTCCTTGTTTTCTTCTTCTTGCTCCAGTATAAACCCAATCAAGTATTTTTATTTCAAGATATGTTGGGCATGTTATTTAGTAGTCTAAGAACAACTTCTAGCGCTAACACCATGTTTATTGCTTACACAAATTTGATTGCTTGTTGTGGTGTGGCGCTCTCTGATTTATTGCAAGTAACTCCTTCTAATTGGTTTAATGCATCAACTAAGGTATTGGCACACCTTGCAAGAGGTGAAATAATACCATTATTCTCCGCAAAGAACAATTCAAATAACTCGTATCCAGTCTTTGGGGAACTCATTACAAAACTGGCAAGCATCTCACTATAAATTTTTAAAACAAAGATTCTCAGATGCCACTTTATACAATTGATCCTTGATATTGTTGTCAAGTCCAATTACCTTTGTATATCCATCTCTTCGGGTGACAGTTCGACATTTCTTCCCACATGGAAATCTCAAAACTAGTATATAAAACCTCGTTTGATCATCTTGCACGATGAGAAATAATGCCTCAAGTAATTCACTTGAAGAAAACCTTAGCTTAGAAATGGTTGAATTTTCATATAGAGAAAAATCGCATTGAAATCCTCATGTTTATGCGACAACATTGGCCGATGGAAAGTGTATGCTTTGTAGATACCAACAACTGGATTTTGCAGAGCTTGAAAATGGAAGCTTAGCCCAACATCATAGAGCCATTAATTCCTCCATCATTCTTATCTTTTTTATTATATGACTCATAGATTCTCATTTGGGTGTGTGTGTTGTATGCTCGCCTTAGGTTGTTTCTGACATTTGGAACCCCAAATAGGTGTTGAGGCACTGTTACTTTATTTTTATTTGTGTGAGAGTTTATCCCACATGTTCAACGTTAATAGAGTATCAAAGGTATTTATATCCAAGCCTACAGAATGGTATATGACGCATAGTGCAAAAGCAATGCTTCCCCTCATCTCTTCCCTTGGTTCCTTTTGTAATGGTGTTGCTCCATAACTTTAGCTTGACACTTGGTGCTTTGATGACTTATAAATCTGAATAATGGTGTTGCTCCATAACTTTAGCTTGACACTTGGTGCTTTGATGACTTGTAAATCCAAATTGGAGAGTGCTTTAAAGGACAATGTATATTTTGTTTTAAACAAAATATTTTAAATCCGAAATTATTTTATAAAAGACATTTTTTAATTGCATAAAAGCTCAAGAGCTATCAAGAAGTATTTAACACTTCTATGTATCAAGCTTCTCGAGCATATTTTTCATGGCATGCGCTCCAAAAATTGATGCTACAAGAATACAACTCTTTTAGTAGCACCCCTGTCATTGGCCAAATGTCAAAATTTAAATGGTGCAAACTAAGTGATAACATTAGCTCCAACTAGGGATGTATTGCTCCCTGTGAGGATCCAAGAACATGCAGACCACGTGCCATCACCCAATTTTCTGAAAATTGCTTCAGCTTGGCTTTCTATGTAATAATATGCATCTGATTCACAACTAAAATATGGTCACTAAAAACAAGCTACACAAGCCACTGCAACCATGAAATGGAACAAAAACTATCCTGCACCAGTGCATTTCTCCATTGGGCTTATGGACTCATTTATTCCAAAACTGAAAGCAAACTATGACCAAATGCTCGTACATTGAGATTATTTATGTACACTCCTACTCTAATCAAATCAACTACTTGATCAAGTGAAGACAAACTTCCAGTTCAGCCATGCAAGTAGTGATTGATGAAATGAACTTTTTGTTTGCATCTATATAAGATAGTGCCAGAGGAATATGACATTTGCAACAATATTTTCATGAGGAGCATATACTCACAGCTGCAAATCGGTAGCACACCGAATTCTACTGCATTTGAAATCTTGGAAATTGAAAAGTCCATCCAAGTTGCTATTGGATCATTAAACTCATAAAAAATCTTTGGCTGATCCAAGAAAAAAGGTTGTCTATGTATTAGATCTGCTCCATTTCTAATATCATATTTCTACTCAAGAATGGCATATGGAGATTCTCCCATCAGCTGCTTAGAATTTTCCTCACTTGTAACACCCCAAAACCAAGTCCCATTTGTAAATGTAAATATGTTTTATAGGTTGGCGAGCTAGGTTATTATAGGCCAGAAGGCTCATGTGATTATTAGGCTAGAGAGACTAGATGCTAAAGGTCAGTGAGCCTAGTTTTGTATATAAAAACTCATTTCATTAATAAAATACATCGTTGCGTGTAGACCAACCACGATAAAAGAGTGGGGGGGGGGGGGGNAAACTCCACTAGGAAGGGAAAGGGGGGCTAAGAGCCTAGGAAAGGGGCTAAGATAGAGGGCTTATCTCCAAGGGAATATTATAATATTATCCCTAGAAGACTAAGATATGGATAAATCTCATGTTATCCTAAGTTCCTATGTGAAGGGGAATGAATTACAAGTGGAGAGGAACAAACTCCTATAGGGCCATGTCTCAATCAAGGCACATGTAGTTATATGTGGGGAAAATTAGTTTGTTTTCACCCATTTCTTCCATTTTACCTTGGCGTTCACGATTTCTTCCCATCCTAGCCACTCACGATTCACTAGTCCACCATTGATTCACTCTGTGGCCTCCATCATTCGACCTTTGTATTGTACATGCACCTTGGAGCTGTACATAGTACCTCTCTGTCATGGGTAGTGTACCTATTCCATACCTGCGCCAATACTATTTTGTAACCAATTTTTTGTTGTTGCCTTTCACCTGAGCCTGTACCTAGTTAACTTGAGAGCTGGACTGAAGAAGAGGGTCATCAGCCTATGGGATAAAAGAGGAGGGTTGTCAGGCCTGTGAGAAACTCTCTTCAGGTGAGAGAATTGTTGGGAATTGATTTCCCGAGGGAGCCCAACTGCAGCCCTGGAAGGGAAGTGGGGCAGCCGAAGGACTGTTGAGTAGAGAAGGGGCACACTTCCCGGGGTAGCACAAGAATGTGGGGAATGAGAAACTATGGGCTGGTAGTTTGAGTTGGCACCTGGGAGAAAATCCTTCTTGTTGTTTGTGTAGCATCAGCCTGGTTAGAAACCCCTTTAGCCAGGTGGAGTTTAGTACCATCTCGGGGGTGACCCACTGCTAAGAGTTTTGAGCAGCGTGGTCTAAGGCTGGGAGGATCGTGGTATTCTATCAAATATAAGTATCAATTATGTGATTAATTTACATGATGTGTATTTATACATGTGTTTATGTTTATGGCTTTTTCCTATGAATAATGCATGTGTTTTTCTATTATTTATTCTGCATGATTCTGTGTATTTGTAGAATACTTGTATGTTGTATTTGGTATACATTTCTGCAATAGTTTTTGTGTGACATATCCCAACGGTCTAAAGCTGGGGATGTCGCAAATTGGTATCAGAGTGTTTTTATGGAGTATCATGGCCCGACCTCGATGGTTGGGGATGTTATAAATTGGTATCAGAGCTATAGTTTTCAACACTGAGCCTGGATAGGCCGTGTAAGTTGAAATTGTAGCAAAATTTCATAGAGAATTGAAGTTATAGGGTGATAAGAGGGCACTGAGAGAAAACTTGGACTGTGTTCAAAAGCTCAGGAGGTTTTGCGGTTCGTGAAAGCCAACAAAGGAAAGAAACCACAACAACCGTGGTTTTGGGCCACAAGATTAGATTTGGGTTGTTGGATATGTTCAGGAGAAGACAAATCCCTCACAACCATTTGTTGGACAATTGAGAGGGGGGGGGTGAATCAGTTGTTACTGTGCTTAAACAATTTTTCTTATTTTAAACTCTTTACAGAGCACTCAATGATAATCACAATAATGCAGGGAAGTAAGAAATAGAACATTCAACATCATTCACACATATGAGATACACATAGACAGATATTTCCTGAGGAAACCCATAAAGGGTAAAAACCTCTTCTTCTTTATATGATAAGTAATCTTTACATTCTGTACATTATCATACTTATGAGCACCAACTCATAATGAGGCTACAACCTCTATTTTGCAAGCTGCTACTTGCTAAGAGCACCAACTCTCTGAATTCTCTAGCACCCACTAGAAGGAAGCACCCACTCCCTAGTTTCTCTAGCACCCACTAGAAGGAAGCACCAACTCCCTAAGAGTTCCAACACCAACTGGATGGAAGCACCAACTTCCAGTTACATAGGCACCGACCTGTATATCATAGAACCAATCTTCTCCCTTGCACCACCCTTCCACCCTAGTTTTTCTGGCTGCAACCAGATGGAAGCTACAACTCTCTGTGTTCAAGCACCCACTTGAACCTCTGAGGACACCATTCCTCCCTAGCACTTCCCTACCACCCTTAAATATCAATCTTTTCTACTGAAATGAATTACAGTGATATAATGTTCATCAATGGCTTACTAGTCTCATCATTGTTCTCCTACAATGCTCTTCTCTACCTGCATCGGTCTCTTCCTGCACCCCTTCCTTACGCTTTATGTTCTTCTACCTTTCATGCTCTACGTGCCATGTCCCTTCTATTAACCATTCCTCTTCTGTGCATTTCAGTTGCTGCACTCTGCCTCCTTCTACACACCTGAATCACTCTCAACAACAACACCCATCTCTTCTTTGTTCTGCATTCTTATAGTCTATGTGCACCTTGTGCATACCATATGCGCAATCCTTCTACATGCTCTTCACAGCGCCATTGTTCTCCACATTGGGATATTCACTGCCACTCCACATTGCCATGGCTTCACTCCCTCGAGCATCGACACACTCTCTATGTTTTGCATGTTCTCCTCTTGTCGAGTCCTCTTCTTGATCATCATGGAAATTCCTCAACTTCTTTGGCAGTTATACCCATGCATTCATCATCACTGGGTGTTATGCTGAGATTCCTTAGCCTGTCTAGCAGTCGAGACTCTTTGTCTTCTCTGTCACAGTCGAGCTCATCCTCTCTATTGTAGTTACAGGCTTCAATGATCTTCCATCTGTCAATCACCTCTATGAGCAGTCTTCATTCCACTGGCAAATTCCTTGAGACTCTTCAGCTTCTCTGGCGATAACCCTGAAGTCTCTTCGAGTCCTCTAGCAGAAACAATCAGTCATTTCTAGCAGTTACACTGTGAACCTCCAAAAACCGTATCAACAACTGAATCGCCACTGATCGATTAACTTTGAAGAGAAACAATATCCCTTCGATCATATTCCCGAATAACCTGCACAGTTGGATCATAAATGACGGGTCTCATGCTTATTTCGCCATTTCGCAATTCGGCATTTCGACATTCCTATGGTGAGGCATCTCATCTCTCCAAGTCGCGATCTCCGAAATGGATATTATATTTTTTCTACCTCTTCCCTTGAGCCTTCATCGATGTGACCATAGGTTATGACAAGGGGCCAATTCTGAACACGCATTTTGCATTTCGCGTTTCGGGGATTTTGTGATGAGTCGTCTCGACTCTCCATGTCCCAACCTCCAAAATGGAGCTTGTCTCTTGGAGCTCTTCTCTATAGCTCTTCGATGATGTGACCACTGGCGGTGACCAAGCACTTATCCATATAGTGCTTTCGCAATTTCGCATTTCGGCACTTCAAGACTCCTGTGATGAAGAGTCTCGACTCTTGACTCCTCTAACTCCCGGTATTCGAAACTCCGGTCGATGTGCCTATTTCAGGATTTTTGGCGTTTCGCATTTCGACACTTTGGGACTCCTGTGATGAAGAGTCTTAACTCTTGACTCCTCCATCTCCCAGTATCTGAAAATCCGATTGATGTGTCTGTTTCTGGATTTTCGACGTTTCGCATTTCGGCACTTCGGGACTCCTGTGATGAAGAGTCTCGACTCTTGACTCCTCCAACTCCCGGTATCTGAAACTCCAGTCGATGTGCCTGTTTCAAGATTTTCGACGTTTCTCATTTCGGCACTTCGGGATTCCTATGATGAAGAGTCTCGACTCTTGACTCCTCCGACTCTCGGTATCCGAAACTCCAGTCAATGTGCATGTTTCAGGATTTTTGACGTTTCTCATTTCGACACTTCGGGACTCCTATGATGAAGAGCCTCGACTCTTGACTCCTCCAACTCCCAGTATCTAAAACTCCGGTTTATGTGCCTGTTTCGGGATTTTGTAAGCCCTCTTCTCCTAGCACTTTAAGGAACGTGCAGGTTCTCCTAGATCGAACGATGTTCGGACCCTGTGCTCGGATCTAACACCCGAGATCTGTCCTCCATCTTTTCGCCCCTCCTATCTGGATTCAGATCTGATGGTCATCGTGAATTCTAAATGGGATCCAACGATCATTGTTTCTCTTCATTGTTACAATTCTGATCTTTCCATGCCATCATCGCTGCTAATCTTCCTTGCCTTTGTCATGCCATTATCCCTACGCTGTTGGTCGTGATATTTGCCATCAATGACAAACATGTATATTTCTTACTATCTCTCATAATCTTATCGAGCTTGCTCTACCGCGTCTTCCCAAAATACTTCTGGTGCCTGCCTGACACATTCTTCCTGTACTTAAGCCATCGTCGTTGTTGTACTTTCCATCAATGAAAAGAATAAGCTTCCTATAAAACATGCCAACAATCTCCCCCTTTGGCATTGATGGCAATAAAGGCACCCAGACTCTTTTCTCCCCCTTTGACATCAATGTCAAAGAAAACATGCTCCCCCTGAGCTGTTGTAGTATTTTTATGAGGTATCAGATATTAAACCAACACAAACTCCCCCTGACAAGATGGAAACTCTTATTTGAGGCTTGCATAATATTTGTATCTAAACCAGAGTCTTCTCATTATGATTCTTGGACCTATTAATATTCAGCTTTCGCTGTATCCTCTATAGAATACTCAATATCGCTCACCTCTCTTACTGGGACTCCTTCATCAACCTTTTCTTGTCATAACTGGATGGCTCCCCCGGTCACTGTACTCTTTGCTTCTGACTATTTTCCCCCTTTGTTTCTAAAAGGTTAGCTTTCCTTGACAAGGTCTTTCCTCTTATTATCTCTATAGGATTTCATGTATATCATTTTGTAAAGAAAAATGTTTTCGTTGGAGATGTTGTTGTCCTACTGAAACACTACGTAATTGCAGCTTGTACTATTTAAATAACCCTTGGATCTCCCCATTGATTCTCATTGATCTCTATTACTGCAATTTCATTTTTCTTCCATGATGCATACAATCCAAGGCTTTTATGACCATATTCAATCACAAGAAAAAAATGCTACAACCACTCTCATACCTGCTTTTCTTTTTCATAGATGAAGGACCTGTATCAGGTTTCTTAGGAGTACTGATTTCTTCCTTGTTGTATCCAATACCATATTTGTCATTTGGTGATCTCTGACTATCCAAGAGCTTATCTAGGGTCATGGAGTTGTTTAAGAACTTGCTTTGGGTGTTTGACTTCTCAACCTTCAAAAATTCAACTTCCATCTTATGACATGATTCTTCTTCTGCTTCTTCCATGGGATAGATGTTAACTGGACATTCTTTTATTGTATCTGTGTCTTCTTCTGTACTTGTAGGGGAGGATTCAATATCAACATCATTAATTGACCTTATGCCTTTATTCACCACTTGTCCTGAGTTTACATTTACCTTACACTCTTTGGACGTGAACACCTCTTCACTACCTCTGTCACACTTTTGACTTGTATTGAGCAAATTCTGTTTCAGACCATCCACAAGCAGAACGTACTGGGCATCTCCTTTGACATTACTCAAACTCACCATCCCTCTATCCTTGATTTTACCTGGTTCATCATTTTCATGGATCACATCTCCTGTTTTGATTTTTCTTATAAGCAGAAGCTTATCCTTGTCTCCAGTCATGTGCTTGGAACATCCATTGTCTATTTTCCCAGAGGCCTTTTGTTTTTGAGTTCAAAGTGCTAGACCACCTTTTTCACTATCTTTCCTTTTCCATGTGTTGGCCTTTCTATCTAAGAACTTTATCCTTGGATCTTCTTTGTAATTCTTCATATGGCAGTTTGCAGCTTTGTGGCCAAAGTTGTGACAGTTATAGCATTCAATCTCATTGTTCAATAGGTCAAAGTTATTGTTGCAGTGTTGTCTACTCATTCATTGTTTATTATTTCTTGACCTCCTCAGTTGCATGTCTCTAGACTTAATTTGGAAATTTGCAATCAGTGATGATTTTTTACTTGGTTGTATCATTCTTTGTTGTGGCAGATATTTATACCTTGAATTTCTTGCTTGCTCATATCTAAATTTTAAAGAACAATTTACAACTTTGTGAGCAAAGTTAGAATAGAAAAAACAATATCCATAGAAAAATCCTTGGTACCTGGAAAATGGTTGTCTTCTTTGAGCAGGTCGATTTCTTCCATGCTGATGATTTCCTTGAGCAGGGAGTGCATTATTTCTTTTTTCTACAGATTCAGTCCTAGCACCTTTTTATTTACTCCTCCTGGGCGGTTGATTGTCTTCCTTTGTTTCTGCAGGTTTGTTGTTGTCATTGGTTGTAGATTTGACAAACTTGATGGGTTCTTTGTTTCTTGGCTGACCACTACTTGATACCTCTTCATAACCCAAACCGGTTTTCAGCTTTGGATTCCTTTGTTGATTTAGAATGGTGGCTAATCCTTTCGAGGCTTTGATACTTGACAGATTCTAATGATACAAGGATTAAAACTTCTCCAACTCTTTCCTTGTTTTCACTACTTCTTCTTCCAAGGCTTCAAATCTTGCCTTCTTTTCCGATAACTGTTGTTTCAGAATGTCCTCTATTTTCTTTGCCTCTTCTAATTCCACTTTTAGCAGGGCAAAGTCTTCATCAGGCTGTTTGTTGTCTTTCTTGAACTGTATCAGCAATTGTTTTTTCTTTCCATTCTTAATTCTGAGTCTGTCAATATCTTCCAGTGCACTGATCAGTTTTCCTTCCATATGTTGGTTGTGGAGCCTGATTATCTTCCTGATTTATAGGTCTTTTACTTTCAGCCATGTTTATACCCCATGAAGTATTTGCACCCCAGAAGTATGTACACTCTTCCACGCGGGGGAGTGCAGAGGGGGGGTACCCCCTTTGCGGTGTCCGGGGGGCCTATCCCCCCGGCTGGGGGGTCTGGGGGCAGCGTCCCCCGAAGCAAAAATTGCCTTATAAAAGTATATTGTAATTTCATTGTAAATCTGGACCGTTCATTATAAGGTCACAGATCTAATGGTAGAGATTATGTTAGGGTTTTTTTCCCTAGAAGACAACCCTCTTTTATGAGGGAAATGTATTGCGGCTATGGATGATGGTGAATATTGTATTCTGAGAGAGGAGACTGTGAGAGAAAGAAGAGGAAGTTACAACAGGTTTTGTTGTAGGTTGTATCTCTTCATTTGCCGGATAATAATAAAGGAAGGACCTGGAAATTTCTCTGGTGGACATAGCCCACACTGGGTGAACCACGTAAATCTGTGTCTCTCTTTTATTGTGTGTCTTCTATGTTTTGTTTCTGCATTTGTTTTATTTTATTGCTCCGCGATCCTGTTTTTCTAACAACTAGTATCAGAGCATAAGGTAACTCGAGTGGGAGCAATGTCGGAAGATGGAAAGTTTAGGGTCGAGAAATTTAACGGCCAAAACTACCAGTTATGGAAGATGCAGATGGAAGACTATTTATATCAGAAGGATCTATTCCTACCATTGAGTGGAGTAGCAAAGAAG
>ML809642.1:109868-122574 GCA_009831015.1 Picea engelmannii | reverse complement strand
CTGTTCAAGTGCTATTTCTGTTGCTATTTCGTATATCATTTCTGTGTATTGTGAAGATTATGCTGGATATTTCACTGTTATTCTGTTATTTCTAGCATTTCGTTTCTGTTCTGCATATTTTATATATCTGGTATCTTGCAATTCTCTTCACAGTGCCATTGTTCTCCGCCTCAGGATATTCACTGCCACTTCACATTGCCACGACTTCACTCCCTCGAGCATCAACACACTCTCTCTATTTTGCATGTTCTCCTCATGTCGATTCCTCTTCTTGATCATCATGGCAATTCCTCAGCTTCTCTAGCGGTTATACCCATGCGTTCATCATCACTGGGTGCTATGCTGAGATTCCTTATCCTGTATAGCAGTGGAGACTCTTTGTCTTCTTTGTCACAGTCGAGCTCATCCTCTTTGTTGCAATTACAAGATTCAATGCTCTTCCATCTGTCAATCGCCTCTATGAGCAGTCTTCATTCCATTGGCAGATTCCTTGAGACTCTTCAGCTTCTCTGGTGATCACCCTGAAGTCTCTTCGAGTCCTCTGGCAGAAGAAATCAGTCATTTCTAGCAGTTACTATGTGAACCTCCAAAAACCGCATCAGCAACTGAATCTCCACTGATCGATTAACTGTGAAGAGAAACAATAGCCCTTTGATCATATTCCCAAATAACCTGCACCGTTGGATCATAAATGATGGGTCTCGCGCTTATTTCGCCATTTCGCAATTCGACATTTCGACATTTCGACATTCCTATGGTGAGGCATCTCATCTCTCCAAGTCGTGATCTCCAAAATGGAGATTATCTTCGTGCTACCTCCTCCCTTGAGCCTTCGTCGATGTGACCATAGGTTATGACCAGGGGCCAATTCTGAACACACATTTCGCATTTTGCGTTTCGGGGATTCTTTGATGAGTCATCTCGACTCTCCATGTCCCAACCTCCGAAATGGAGCTTGTGTCTTGGATCTCTTCTCTACAACTCTTCAACGATGTGACCACCGGCGGTGACCAAGCACTTATCCATACAACGCTTTCTCAATTTCGCATTTCAGCACTTCGGGACTCCTGTGATGAAGAGTCTCGACTCTTGACTCCTCCAACTCCCGGTATCCGAAACTCCAGTCGATGTGCCTGTTTCGAGATTTTTGACGTTTCACATTTCGGCACTTCGGGACTCCTATGATGAAGAGTCTCGACTCTTGACTCCTCCAACTCCTGGTATTCGAAACTCCGGTTGATGTGCCTGTTTTGGTATTTTCAGCGTTTTGCATTTCGGCACTTCAGGACTCCTATGATGAAGAGTCTCGACTCTTGAGTCCTCCAACTCCCGGTATCCGAAACTCCGGTCGATGTGCCCGTTTCGAGATTTTTGGCGTTTCACATTTCGGGACTTTGGGACTCCAGTGATGAAGAGTCTCGACTCTTGACTCCTCCAACTCCTGGTATCCGAAAATTTTGTTGATGTGCCTGTTTCAGGATTTTCGGTGTTTCGCATTTCGACACTTTGGGACTCCTGTGATGAAGAGTCTTGACTCTTGACTCCTCCAACTCCCGGTATCCGAAACTCCAGTCGATGTGCCTGTTTCGGGATTTTGTAAGCCCGCTTCTCCTAGCACTTTAAAGAACGTGCAGGTTCTCCGGGATCCAATGATGGTCGGACCCTGTGCTCAGATCTAACGCCCAAGATATATCCTCCATCTTTGCGCCCCTCCTGTCTGGATTCAGATCTGACGGTCATCGGGAATTCTGAATGGGATCCAATGATCATTCTTGCTCTTCATTGTTACGCTTCTGATCTTTTCATGCCGTCATCGTTTTTGATCTTCCTTGCCTTCGCCATGCCATTATCCCTGCGCTAATGGTCGTGATCTTTTCCATCAATGACAAACACACATACTCTGCACTATCTCGTCTGATCTTATCGAGATTTCTCTACTGCGTCTTCCCAAAATACTTCTAGTGCCTGCCTGGCACATTCTTCCTGTACTTAAGCCATCGTCATTGTTGTACTTGCCATCAATAACAAGAATACACTGCCTGTAAAACATGCCAACACCATTAGATCTGGAGAAGGTGCATAGTCATTAAGCACTAAATTCCTTCAAACTTCGCCCCCTCCGGCTGTTTTAAGCCTTTTGTCAAGAAAGAAGCAAAATCCCCGAAGCTCCGAAGTCCCAGAGCGAATCTACACTATAGATCATAGGAAAAAAATGTATGACCATTGGATTTGGCGAAGGAAAGATATGGGTCGTCAGATTTGTGCATAGTTGAGTGTGAGTTGTAGATCTCATGATACTTCGGAGGTTCGACACTCTAGGAGAAACGAGTTCTTAAGTTACTTGGAAGAAAATCTCCCGAAGTCCCGAACTCTGGAGTCAATCCAGACCATCTGTTATCAGGGACACATTTCTATAGATTATTAAGTATTTGACCTTTTGGAGGATTGTGGGTGAAAGTTGTTTTGGTGCGGAAAGTTCTGAAGTCCCAGAGCTCCAGAGTCCTAAAGCTCCAGGGAGCACTTGTTCGGGAGTTCAGAAACTTGGCATTTAGGAGTTTTGAAGTGTGTTGTAGAAGAAACCTCTGAAGCCTGAAGTTCTGAAGCTTCGAAGACCCAAAGCTCTAGATAGAATATATTTGGAAGTTCGCCAGTTTGGCATTCATGTGTTTTGAAATATGCTGGTGTGAAATCCTTTGAAGCTTGGAGTTACGAAGTCCTGGAGTGTCAAAGTGACGTGGACTTCTGACGTCAGCTAGGGTGATGTGGAAACACTTTATGCATGCCATGTGTCATCCTGTTTCATGTTTTTCACAGAACTTTTGTACGAATTGGAACTTGACATATGCCACCCGTTGATTGGGCCATGTGTCATATCCATATTTTTGACACGTAGTACCCTTGGTGCATAGTTACTAAGGAGACTTCAAAAGTTCGTAAATTTGACATTCAGGAAAATGGGAGTTTGTTGTTGCAAGAACTTCTTAAGTGAAAAGCTATGGAAAGCTTCTATGGGATTTCACCAGTTCAACGTTCGAGAAACGTAGCATGTGGTGTGGTCCAAAATTTCGAAGCCCGAAGTAGCTAAGCATTGGAGTAACGAAACGTCAAAACGCTAGCCCAAAAATTCAAAAATTCGGCGTTCAAGAAAATTAAGGTGTAATGATGTAAGAACCTTTGAATCCCAAAGCTCCGGAGAGCTGAAGTAGTGAAGCTCTAGAGAGATATGGTTCGGGAGTTTTCTAGTTTGATTTTCGGGGAAACTGGAGTAAGTTGTCGAAAGAACCTCCGAAGAGCCTCTCCAAGAGTTTGCTAGTTTGACGTTTAGGAGAAGTAAAATGTGAAGCTATGAGAACCTCAGAAGCCTGAAGTTTCGGATCGCCAGATTCCCAAAACTCAGGATAAGTGTGTTTCATCTAAGCGTTTGGTCATAGGCCATGGTCACATGAGATTAAGAGCTGAAGAAAAAGGGTTGGTGCCCGAAAATTGTTTTAAAGACAAAAAGGGGCTTAGAGAAGGATTTTGTGGGGTTCCGATTTGTATGGACCTGCACCTAAAGAAGTAATAAGGACCTGTGAACCAGAATATAGGTTTCAACATGGGTCCAAGAACTAATTCGGCTCTGAAGAGGAAGGTCACATGTACAAGGATTACTTCACAGAAAGGACAATTCCAAATATCCATAACTTTATTCTCAAGACTCAGAATTGAGAATGGAAGTAGGCGTTGGAAAGGCCTTAAATGGTATAATATAACTACTCACTCATAAAATTGATTTGGGCAGGTAATTTTCAGGAAAAATCAGAATAAATAATTTCGATGCATTATGGAACCCAAAATGATTGAGATGGGGTGGCAAAGACCAAAACAACCACCTATTAAATGTTGAGGTTGTGGGGAGATCATATGTTTAGAGATCGTCCTCACAGGGGTGAAAAAGAGAGTTGTCAAGCATGTGGGATAGAAGAGGCGGGTTGTCAGGCCCGTGAGAAACTCTCTCTAGGTGAGAGAATTGTTGGGAATTGATTTCCTGAGGGAGCCCAAATGAAGCCATAGTGCTTTGAGACTTCTTATCCGGCCTATTGTTGAATCCCTAGAAGGGAAGTGGGGAAACCGAAGGACTATTGCAAAGAGAAGGGGCACGCTTCCTGGGGTGGGAAAATCATGTGGGGAATGAGAAACTGTGGGATGGTAGTTTGAATTGGCAGCTGGGACAAAATCATTCTCTTTGTCTATGTAGCATCAACATGGTTAGAAACCCCTTTATTCGTGTGGATTTTAGTCCCATCTCGGGGGTGACCCACTGCTGAGAGTTCTAAGAAGCGTGGTCTAAGGCTGGGAGGATCGTGGAAGGCCTACATGCAGTTGGCGGTATTCTATTAAAGATAAGTATCAATTGTGTGATTAATTTATATGTTGTGTATTTATACATGTGTTTATGTTTATGGTTTTTCCTGTGAATGATGCATGTGTTTTTCTATTGTATATTCTGCATGATTATGTGTATTGTAGAATATTTGTATGTTGTATTTGGTATACACTTCCACAATAGTTTATGTTTAGCATATCCCAACGGTCTAAGGTTGGGGATGTCGCAAATTGATATCAAATTGTTTTTATGGAGTAGCATGGCTCGACCTAGGTGGTTGGAGGTCTTACAAATTGGTATTAGATCTCCAGTTTTCAACACTAAGCCTAGATGGGTCATGTAAGTTGAAATTGTAGTGAAATTTCACATATAATTGAAGTTACAGGGTGTTGAGAGGGCGTTGAGAGAACACTTTGACTGTGTTCAAGAGCTCAGGAGGTTTTTTGGTTCGTGAAAGCCAACAAAGGAAAGAAACCACAACAACCATGGTTTTGGGCCACAATATTAGATCTGGGCTGTTGGATATGTTCGGGAGAAGACAAATCCGTCAAAGCCATTGGATCTAGAGAAGGTGCAAAATCATTAAGAACTAAAGTCCTTCAAACTTCACCCCTCTGGTTGTTTTAAGCCTTTTGTTGAGAAAGAAGCAAAAGCCCCGAAGCTTCGAAGTCCCATAGCAAATTTATGTCGTAGATCATGAGAAAAAATGCATGAACACTAGATTTGGAAAAAGACAGATCTGGGCCGTCGGATCTACATGCAGGCGAGTGTGAGCCATATATATTATGACAGTTCATAGGTTCGACACTTCGGGAGAAACGAGTTCTTAAGTTGCTTGGAAGAAAATATCCCTAAGTCTTGAACTCCGAAGTCAATCCAGATCGTCTGTTATCTGGGACACTTGTCTGCAGATTATCAAGTATTCAGCCTTCTGAAGGATTGAGGGTGAAAGTTGTTTTGGTGCGGAAATTTTTGAAGTCCCGGAGTGCCATAGTCTCGAAGCTTCGGGGGTCACTTATTTGATAGTTCAGAAACTCGACGTTCAGGAGTTTTGAAGTGTGTTGTAGAAGAAAACTTTGAAGCCCAAAGTTATGAAGCTCTTAAGCCCCGAAGATCTGAATAACGTATATTCAGAAGTTTTCCAAGTCGGCGTTTAGGTGTTTTGAAAGATGTTGGTGTGAAATTCTCTGAAGCCCGGAGTTACGAAGTCCCAGAGTGTCAGAGTGATGTGGCCTATTGACGTCACCTAGGGTGACGTGGAAATACTTTATGCATGGCATGTGTCATCCTATTTCATGTTTTTCATAGACCTTTTGTATGAATTAGAACTTGACATGTGTCACCCGTTGATTGGGCCATGTGTCATCTCCATATTTTTGACATGTAGTACCCCTGGTGTGTAGTTACTAAAGAGACTCTGGAAGTTCGACATTCGGGAAAATGGGAGTTTGTTGTTGCAAGAACCTCCAAAGCACGAAGTTGTGGAGAGATTCTATGGGATTTCGCCAGTTCGGCGTTCAAGGAACATAGCATGTGGTGTGTTCCAAACTTCCGAATCCCGAAGCAGTGTAGCGCTAGAGTAACAAAACGTCGAAACACCAGCCTAAAATTTCATAAATTCTGCATTCAGAAGAATTAAAATGTCTTGATGTAAGAACCTTTGAAGCATGAAGCTCTAGAGAACTGGAGTAGTGAATCTATAGAGAGAGATAGTTTGGGAGTTCACCAGTTCGGTGTTTAGGGAAACTGGAGTAAGTTGTCGAAAGAACTTATGAAGAGCGAAGATCCGAAGAGCCTCTTCGGGAGTTCGCCAATTCGACGTTTGGGAGAAGTAAAGTGTGAAGCTATGAGAACCTATGAATCCCAAAGTTCCGGAGCCCCAAATTCCCAAAGCTTTGGATAAGTTCCTTTCATCTAAGCACTTGGTCATAGGTCGTGGTCACTTGAGATTGAGAGCTGAAGAAAAAGGGCTGGTGCCCGGAATTTTTTTTAAAGACAAAAAGGGGCTTAGATAAGGAGTCCATGGGGTTCCAATTTGTATGGACCTGCACCTAAAGAAGTAATAAGGACCTATGAACTAGAAGAGAGGGTCCAAGAACTAATTCGGCTCTGAAGAGGAAGATCACTTGTACAGGGATTGCCTCACTGAAAGGATAATTCCAAATACCCATAACTTTCTGCTCAAGACTCGGAATTGAGCATGGAAGCAGGTGTTGGAAAGGTATTGAACAATAGAATATAACTACTCACTAATCAAATTGACATGGGTAGGAAATTTTCAGGAAAAATTAGAAGAAATAATTATAATGCAATATGGAACCCAAAATGATTCATACAGGGGGAAAAATACCAAAAACATCACCTATTAAATGTTGAGGTTGTGGGGGAGATCATATGTTTAGAGATCATCCTCAAAGGGGTGAAAAAGGGAGGATTGTTCACAATGTAAAACAAGATGAAACAGTGGAGGACATGGGTAGAAGTATACCTAGTATCTATGCATCCCTAAACAACAAGCAAGCAAAGTTTCAGTCACATATGATTGAAGTGGAAGGTATGATCAACAACCAAGCCAATGTTATTTTAATTAATTAAGGAGCTAGTCATAGTTATATAGATCCTAAGATGGTGGAAGGATTTCATTTTCCAAGAAGCAAGCATGGAAAATCTTGGTTGGTGCATCAAGCTACCAAAAGAAAAGTTAATGAGATGGTTAAGTCATGTCCAATGGACATGAATGGACTAAGCACCAGGGAAGATTTGAACATATTTCCTTTAGGTTCTTATGACCGTCTAATTGGTATGGATTGGTTGGAAAAACACCATGTTATCCTATATTGTTATAATAAACCATTCACTTGTTGGGATAAAGAAGGGAACCTATGGAAATTACATGTAATTCCCAGGGTAGTAACTGTTGGAGAAATTTCAGCACTGCAGTTGAAGGAATGTTACAAAAAAGGGATGGTTTTATAGTATATGAAAGAGTTTGGACCTGGTATCAAGAATGAACTGAGGAACTTGAGGAAATAATTTTATGTCAATAATATTCCACAAGATGATAAAAGGCCAAGATTGATGAATGTTAATATACAAATCTAGGTGCAACCATGAAGTTTTGGGAATCCACTACAGGAAATCCACTCATGTTAATCAGAGTGCTTGATGGAATTTGGGTATAAGAGTAGCTCATTTAGTGAATGAAGTAGTGGAATTCCATTCACTCTAAAGGATGCCAATGTACAGATAAGGAAATATAGTGTGGGAATATCTACTCTAAAATATTGATAGGTTAAAATGCTATTTTTTTTATTTTTTTTTTCTGATAAAGAGAAACAAGGAGTATATTTGAAGATAAGATGTAACATCTCCAAGGATCAGTCCTACAATTTGGAGATAGCACCTCCATTATTTCTATCGGAGTGTACAATGAAAGCATGGTATGAAGGACATCACTTCAAGGGTAAGGAAATGAAGGTGCACATAAGTAAGGAATGTCGGTTAAGGCATAAAACAATATACTATGGAAATATTGGATCTAGAATGATGCGGTAAAACTCCTAGCTGAGGAATTACTCAAAGCTAAATATACTAGAGACTAGGTGACGTTCATGTGTAAATTAAATAGTTGAAAGGTATTAATCAATGGAAACCAAGTTATACATAGTCTTTTGGAATAGTCGGGGAACTGTGACAACAATGGGAAGGACTGTTGAGTACATTCCCAAGAGATGAGTGCATTGACAGGGTACATTGGGATGTTAGTCCAAAATAAATAAAAACATGGAGAAGCAGGAATAGGTGCATCAATATGGCATGATGGAAGTTGATTTAGCAAGTCAGGTTGAAATCAAATGGGTCAGGATAGGAGAAAGTAATAGTTCATCAAGCAAATCCAAGTGTTGATATGATCAGTCAAGGAAAGGCTAAATCAATTTGCATCAATAAAGAAATTGATGTTAAATATCCAAGGTTAATCCAAGAGAATGAATGGAAATGTAATTTGGTCATGTAGGAGTTGGATTAGAGGGATCCAAGTAATAGTGGAATGCTGAAAATTAATATCAACATAATATATAGATACAAGAGTGCAAAGTAGATAAGAAAGATTCTAGCATGGAGATATCAAGTCAAGAAGAACTTAAAAAAGAAATGAATTTCTAAAGAGGAATCAATAAGGAATGATGAAGAAGAAAATGGTTCTACACTTGGTATAGAATGCAAAAGAGATGGTACCTTACAAGAATCCATCTCAAGTGGCATAGAGCCATGAGTGACATTCTCAGAGGTTGGAAGTATCATTGGAAACTATGATGATAAATTAAAAGCGGTGTTAAGTACTTTCAGTTAATTATGTGCAACTGGCAAAGAAGGCTTATGTGCATCCTTATAGTACACTATAGATTGGCTACACAATTCAAGTTTGAGTTTAGGTGGCTAAGAAAAGAGAAGATAATGGTGCAAGAAACCACAAGTGCTAAAGTATTTAACCAGGAAAGGGATGAAGTAGTTTAGTCCTTAAAAGTAAATGGATGTTGAAGATCCAAGGTCTATAAGACAACATGATTGGAAATAAAAAATTTCCAAGTGTGAGTTGGGTTAGATGGATCCAAGAAATAAATGAATACTGAGGAATGAAGACTTCTAGGAACAAAAAAGAAAAGTGATATAGGGAGAAAGAGGAAAGAGATAATTCTTGCATGTTTGCAAGTAGTGCTATTGATGTTGCTACATATGGAAGGAAGAAACAAAAAGATGAAGTGTTGATTATAAGACTGATAAAAGAGGCATGGGGGATTCTACTATCATCAACTAGTCATGTAGCATTAAATTTATATAAGGGAAGCTATGCGGGTAAGTATTTTTATAAAATTATGTTGCATAATTGTTGAAGGGAATCTAGGTAAGAATTTCCTCAGCCAGAGTTATTTTATAAAATCACATTATTATTTTAGTGGAATGCATTAATGTGAATAAGATACCACTAGGTGTGGTAAAGGCTGGAGGCCTATAATAATTATCAAATATTCTTATCTTTTGAATGCACACAATGACATAGTAGCATGTCATGTTAATTTGGTTATGAGGTAATAACCAAAGAAATAAAGGGTATGAACCTGTTATAGGAATGGATGCCAAAAAAGCTAGGCATGTATGTGACCAAGGCATGGTTGGTTATGGAAATGTATGGATATGGAAATGCTACGTACCATACAAATATCCAATGAACTTCCTACTTCTAAATAATACTTGGACTGCAACCTTTTTGCTAATACTAATGAACACCACAAAATTATATTCTTGGTGTAGTGTTCGGGTCGAAAAGGAAGGCATCCAAATAATTGAGAAGACAATAGGAAGTGTATGGAGAATGTATCAAGGCATTGGCTAGATCTCCAATTTACCGATGGTGAGATACATGACTTAGATATAGAGAATTCTTAAAATCAATGCAAAGGTGCATTGAATAGATATGCATTGAGAATTGCACTCATGCATAGTAAGTGGTAGAGTTGCAATTATGCATGATAACATTGTTATGCTTGAATGCATTCTTGTGAATGCATGCATATATGTTATCTAATGGAAGTGATTATACTAACAACTGAAATGTTACTAACTCATGGAGTTGAGAACATTTCAGGAATTGTTAGACATTGCAACATGAAAGTTGCAAGTCAAGTAGTCACATGAGCATTGACTGCAAGAAATTTTTGTTCATGAAACATAGTAATAATTGCTAGGAAAAGGAAAGTATAATTGCTGAAAATTCTTATGCAGAGAATGATGACTCATTCTCTTTGATAAATTGTTTGATAGTGTGATTGAATTATTAAGTGTAGACAATTCTAAGATCACTTCATAAGGTTTTGGTGCATATGGAAATGAAAGTATGATGTACAGGAAATACTGAAAATATATTGGCTGAATGCAAGATGGAATCATTGCAGGAAAAGTGGTATTCAGTATGGTGTTGTTGAAATCCATAAGGAATTTTGCATTCCTACTATTGCAACAACTAGGAAAAATTATGAGATAGAATTTCATATTTTGGGGAAAAGTTGAATTCCTTATGAAATAACTTTGAGTTTCTAAATGAATTTTTATAATGATCTCACATGATAACTGCATGTGTGTGATGCAGATGAGATAATATTTATTAAAGTTGGAATGCTTGGGAAGAACAACTACGATTGGAGATATTGGAGCCCTTTAAATGTAGAACCTTGGCAAGGTTCTGGTAATGAGTTAACACTCTCCTTGTGTGTGAAATCCTTGCAAATATGGATCATTGAAGGAATGTGTAGTAGTGAAGGGATGCTTAAGCCCGGAAGGGTAATTGCAACAAGGAAGAGGCAACTCAAGGATGCTTATGGCATTGTATCTTCCATAAGGAGGGTGTGCCAAATGGAATAGTGAGCTGAAATTCTTTTTTGAAGCAACTCTACGGAATAGAGCAAATGAATTCCAACTACAGTATGAACACATGAATTGGTGCTTGAAAGCAGAGCACCAGTTGGATAATGAACTTCATTAGCAAAAGCATGGAGCTTTTTAAATAATTTTGAAATGTAAATGTGTATATAATTGCACTGAGGAAAGTGCATAAATAAGGGGAGGGGGGTGTAACACCCCAAGACCAAGCCCCATTTGTAAATGTAAATATGTTTTATAAGCTGGTGAGCTAGGTTATTATAGGCCAGAAGGCTTATGTGATTATTAGGCCGGAGATCCTAGATGCTAAAGGCCCATGAGCCTATTTTTGTATATAAACACTCATTTCATTAATAAAATACATCGTTGCATGTAGACCAACCATGATAAAATAGTAGGAGGGGACCAAAATCCACTAGGAAGGGAAAGGGGGGGATAAGAGCCTAGGAAAGGGGCTAAGATAAAGGGCTTATCTCCAAGGGAATATTATAATATTATCCCTAGAAGACTTAGATATGAATAAATCTCATGTTATCCTAAGTTCTTATGTGAAGGGGAATGAATTACAAGTGGAGAGGAATGAGCTCCTGGAGGGCCATGTGTCAATCAGTGCGCATGCAGTTATATGTGGGGAAAATTAGTTCATTTTCAACCATTTCTTCCCTTTTGACCTTGCGTTCACAATTTCTTCCCATTCTATCCAGTCACGATTCACCAATATGCCATCGATTCACTCTGTGGCCTCCATCATTCGACCTTTGTATCTTGCACACACCCTGGAGCTGTACCCAATACCTCTCTGTCATGGTAGCATATGTTTTCCATACCCATGCCAATACTGTTCCTTACCTAATTTTCTAGTGTTTCCTTTCACCTAATCATGTACCTGGTTAACTTGAGATATGGACTGAAGAAGCAGGTTGTCACACCCGTAGGATAGAAGAGGTGGTTTGTCAAGCCTATGAGAAACTCTCACCAGGTGAGAGAATTGTTGAGAATTGATTTCCTAAGGGAACCTAACTGCAACCATAGTGCTCTGAGACTTCTTGTCCAATCTGTTGTTGAATCCTTGGAAGGGAAGTGGGGTAGTCGAAGGATTGTTGAGCAGAGAAGGGGCACACTTACTGGGGTGGGACAGACATGTGGGGAATGAGAGACTATGGGATGGTAGTTTGAGTTGGCACCTTGGATGAAATCCTTCCTATTTTCTGTGTAGCATCAACCTGGTTAGAAACCCCTTTACTTGGGTGGAGTTTAGTCCCATCTTGGGGGTGACCCACTGCTGAGAGTTCTGAGCACTATGGTCTAAGGCTGGGAGGATTGTGGAAGGTCTGCACGCAGTTGGTGGTATTCTATCAAAGATAAGTATCAATTGTGTGATTAATTTACATGTTGTATATTTATACATGTGTTTACGCTTATGGGTTTTCCTATGAATGTTGCATGTGTTTTTCTATTGTATATTTTGCACGATTCTGTGTATTTGTAGAATATTTGTATGTTGTATTTGGTATACAGTTCCGCAAGATTTTCGGTGTAGCATAGCCCAAATGTCTAAGGCCGGGGATGTTGTAAATTGGTATCAGAGTGTTTTTATGGAGTAGCATGGCCCAGCCTGGGTGGCTGGGGATGTTACATCACCGACTTCTCAAAGTTTTGTTTGAAATTTTTTTGGTTCAAATGTACAAACGAGAGAATATTCTTTAAAATGTTAGTTTTTTGCATGCAAATAAAATGCTTGACTATAGCTTGAGAATATATAATCTTGAAGGTCATCATAAGCCAAGAATTATAATTGATCTCCAATATCAACAAAAAGATGCTGAGGGGAAGGAACTTCCTCTGAAACAAAAACATCATCACCCTCTGCAAAAAATTTCTCATGACAATCAAGATCATATACAT
>ML809642.1:95230-109768 GCA_009831015.1 Picea engelmannii | reverse complement strand
TCCCAGGTTAACATCCTTTCCTTCCTGTTCATCTTCTATTTCAGGGGTAAACTGCACTTTTCCCCACTCCATACTTGGCATTGATTAACTGGGTTTCTGGCCTTCGTTGAACTCTGCACATGCACTGTGTAATTAAATTCGAAGTTTGTCAGGCCATTACTCCTTCGGAACAATCTGTAACATTTATAAGCCAATACGAACAAAAACGAAAGACATTTTGATTCAATTAATTTCTCTGAGCTCTCATTTGGTTCTGCAATTTTTTGTGTTTTCGAAACTTTCATTTTCGGCACTTTGGGATTTCAGGGCTTCAGGTTTCGGTCCACAAAGATCCCACAGTTAGATATTCACAACCAGATCCACCCTTTTGCAACTCGTGATCTCGTGAGTTCGTGATTCGAAGACCCTCGACTCATTTCCTCTAATCGCTGATACCCAAGATGCGACACGGGTATGGCTCCCTCCTCGCTAGCGTCTGCTACGTGCGACCGTAGCCTAGGGCTGTGTGCTAGCACCCTTCGCTATTCGCACCTTCATGAGTTGTGGCATCCAACCCTGGTACTCCCTTTTCACGAAACCTCGAGGAGCGATGTTGACTTTTCTCCTCTCGTTCTCGCTACTTCGCGACTTCGCGAGTCTCAATGTCGAGCTCCCATGCTCTTATCTTGCGAGTTCCCAAAATCGCGAGTTACTTTATTCTCCGGGCCCACAGCACAGCTGTCGCCCTTCACCACCGTGGCATGTGGTACGTTTAGGAGGGTCCACGTCGCTTTTAACGATGTCATTGGGTCCCACCACTCTCTCTTTTCTTCTCGACCCACTGGCACGTGGTATATCTCCATGTGTCCACATCTATTCCTAGTAAAATCCAACGGTCATATCTTTCTCAGATCTACGACGCACATCCTTTTGGCGTTTCGGGGTTTCGGCATCGGAAGTTCATGCATCCACACATCTCGAACTTCTATTTGTCGAAATCCTGAAATCATTGTCTAATAAACTACTTGATCCAATGGTCAAGTTCTTCTCCCCACGATCTACGGTGTAGATTGTTTCGAGATTTCACGTATCACGATTTCCACACTCCTATGCAATTTCAAAAGGGATTTAAACACTGTGCATACTCTCCAAATCCGACGGTCACAAGGGTCCACCTTCCCTCCCGAACAGATCCTAAAGCTCTTACACTTCTGGTGTAGATACCTGTCTCCCCGTGGCCATAGACCACACCAGGCTACGGTTTCATAGCACCACTATACTTCCTGAGTTCTTAATAAAAAACTCATCAAGTGTCTCCTTAACGCTTCAGAGCAAACCAGGGTCCGAAATTGGTCCTCCCGACTCAATTTCCCCTCGCATTCTCAGTCCAAAGACCGCTCCACTGGCCCATCTAGGCTCAGTGTCGAAACCTTTGCTCTGATACCAATTTGTAGTGTACCTTTTTGCTTACCCAGAGCTTATAATGCACTATGTAACAATCTATACACACACACTTGTATAATTCGTACATGCATTATATAATCACATGTATTCAAGTAAAGAAATACATTTAACTCAAAGTTAAAAACATATACTTTTACTGCTACGACTAAACAATCCATAGCTTTCAACAGTAATTCATATACACAACAGAAAACATGATAATTTATGTAGCACAGTCATGCAAAATGTGATAAGAACATAGTTAGATACTTATCTTGTAACAGTGGTGAAATCCACCAACCAAGTGCAGGCCTTCCACGAACCTCCCAACCTTAGACCACACTGCTCATCATCTCAACAGTGGATCACCCCCGAGCTGGGACTGAGCTCCACCCCAAGGCAAGGAATCCTAAGCTAGGCTGAGGTTACAGGGAAAACAACGCAGAAATATCTGGAAGGATTCTTCCCAAAGATTCCATCTTACGCCCACTACTACCAGACTCTCATTCCCCACATGCCTGTTCCACCCAGGAGTATACACCTTCACACGCACAGTCCATCGGTGCTAACCTCCCTCTTTGGGTCTCAGCAACAGGCCGGATCAGGAAGTCTCAAAGCCCGTAGCTGGTGTTGGGCACTCTCTAGAAGAAACCACTTCCCAGCAAACTCTTTCACCTGGAAAGAGTTGCTCACAGGCCTGAAAACCTGCCTCTTCCAACCACAGACGCCTCCCTCACTAGAAGAGAGGTCATACACAAGCTCAACACGAGCTTACTCTGGCTAGTATGCCACACGCAGTCCAGCACTATGTGGCTGCAACAGCCAATTAGGAAAAACAGACACACGCTTCCCCAAACAGGTTCAACAATCACGGGATAGTCTCACCATTTTTGGTTTTGGGATTGTACGAGGGTACTCTTGCAGAGGTCCGACGGGATTCCTACTCAGACGGTCGGGTAGAATGGAGAAGATCCCCCTCCCACGGTTCATCTCGGCTATTATATTTGCATGCACCAGGGTTGACACTTGTCACCCTGGAAACTACATGCGTTCCCACAACATGCATCCTTTTTGCACATTTTTCCCCTTGCCAGGAACTTAGGATAAAAAATAAAATACACATGTCTTTTTGGGAATAATATTAAAATATTAATCCCAGGCTTAAGCCCCCTAGGCTTATCCCCTAGGCTCAACACTTAGACCCCCTTTTTCCCACCTTCCAGCCCCTAATCCCTTGCCCACTCTGTGGATGCTCAATCCCCTTTCACTCATTCATCATGGTCGGTCTGCACCTGGCGGTGTTTATATTTTTATTAATCATTCTACATACATACATGTACATCAGCAAGCTCCTGGCCTTCAACACTTAGGCTCCATGGCCTAACAAATACATAAGCCTACCAGCTTATACAAAACATGGCTCACCAACCTATAGACATGTTTACAATTCATTTCATATATCATGATTTGCAATGGGGCTCGGCCTTGGGGACACTACATCTACCTCGGGTGAGACTTCATCTACTTTGTAGGTGTTGCCGAAAGGGTCGATAGTTAGGGTTTTGTTGGTGCGTTGTTGAAGCATTGAATCCTGGGTCTGCCCCTATGCCAACACACATAGAGATCCATGGAAGAATAAAGAGCGCATGAAGAGCCACAATGCATGACACAAATATCACTTGAGGAGGTATGGATCCATGAAGAAGTACAACAGATGATGCAGAGGTCACTTGAGGAGTCTTAGATCCACGAAGATGTACAATGGGTGACATAAAGTTCACTAAAAGAGCTTCATGCCTTGGAGGAGCTTCAATACATAATGCAACAATCGTTGGAGAAAGCTCGTATGCGCGAAGATTAGTAGTGCATAGCACAAAGGTCAATGGAAGAAGTGCATAGACAAGAAGAGTTGTGACACATCGAGTAAACAGAAATTGAGGAACATCATCTTGAGGAGATGAAGTGCACAGTGAACAAAGAAGAGTTTTGTGACTTGGGTGTCAAGACAGAAACTGAAGATCAAGTAAGTAATTTCTTACATTGTTGTTTGAGGTTGCTTGATGATATTGATGTTGTGAGCAAGTTAACATAGATGTTAGACACTTGTATGGGGAAATAGATGACAGATAGAAATATATTATCTTCCCTACCAGAAACGAAGGTGTGTCAGGTCAGAAAGCAGAAATGCACTGGAAGAGAGTTCAAAATGACAGTTGATCTTGGTGGTTATAACATGAATGGAGTCATGTTGGATCTAGGTTTTGACGTGAATATTCTTCCAAAGAAGTCTGGGGAATTGATGGAAAAATTGTGTCTAGTCTGGTCACCCTTACAGTTGCAGTCGAAAAATCAGTACAGGGTCTACCCTATAGGCCGAATGGAGCAAGTTGAGGTGAATATACAAGGGGTGGAGTTAAATGTTGACTTTGAGGTCATAGAGATTATGGATGACTCAAATCCATACCTTGCATTTATGGGAATTGACTGGTATTTTGAAAATAATGAGGTGTTGAATTTGAAGAAGAGGCATATGTTATTTGAGACAAACACCCTACGAATGATCACACCTCTAGATCCAAATTAAGGAGATAGGTACAATGAGCTAGTGAATGAGGATGCATGGAGATCTGTAATTGAAAACATTTATAATATCATTGGGTGCAGGAAGGAATATATCAATCCCACTATTAATGAAGAGTTAAGTTGGCATAGTGTCATGTCTTATGACACTGACTCCGAAGATGCTATGGAAAGGTCGTGACATAAACTATACAAAGTGTCAACAAGGAGGTGCACGCATATCTCCATATAAGTGTGCGACGAGGAATTAGGATCCTATCGGTACAATGGGTTGGATCCAATGGATACATTTGTTTCCTGGATACAATAAGTTCTCGAACCCCACTAGGTTTGCGCCATCGACACCATGATCATAAGAATTATTGCACACTGGTGGGCAATGTTGACGTCAAGGGACTAAAGAGTCCCCAACATCAAATTTTCAACCTCCCGTGGGGCTAGGCAAGAGGAGATGGGAATATCACCCTAAGCTTAAAGCCCTGGACAAGAATGTGTATTGAACTCCAGGCCAAATTTCCCCTGACCTGCAGTCCAAGCGTGAATTCATTTGCCTTGTAATTTTACTTTTTAGTGATATTTGATTTTTATGTAATTTATGATTTTGATGCTTTTATGTTGGAGTTTATACATTTGACATAACAAAATTAAATCTAATAAAGTAAATGCAAATAATAAAATGAAAAGGCATTTGTTTTGTATTTATTTTATAAGAAAATATTTAAAACAAAACTAAGAAAGCTAATATAACTATGTTAGTTTTAAAGTGATTCAAAAAGAAAAGTTTATTAAACAAAACACTTGTTTGAAGACTATAAATGAGTAACACTTTAATGATTTGATATTTTCTATTTTCTTTTAGACGTTAGGATATGATAAATAATAAGAAAATTAAAATAGTAAAGAAAACAATAAAAAGTTTATACATATTAACAAGCTAATGAATAAAACTTATACACATTATTTTTACAAAATAAACATGTTCATAATTTTGTTTGTCTTTTTTATTTTTATCTTTAATGTTGTATTAAAAGAAGATGAGGAAAACTGAGAATTTAAAAAATAACAAAGAGACAATTTCAGAGTGTAAAAGAATTTGATCTTCATTTAAAATTATCCCCATACAAATTCTTGAATTTTCAAAATCTACAAGTCTCTGCATAAACTAGGGCCAGGTATATGGTATTTAGCCATTCTAGAACAAGGTTACAATAGAAAGACTAAGTGCGGAGAAAAAAAAAAAACTGACCCAAAATGGAATGGAGTAATGGTGGCGAATCACAAGGAGAAAACTTGCATATCAGAAACTGATTAGCACTGAATAAAATTGAGATTGAATACAACAAAATGACAAGTAAACTATTCACCTTACGAGAATCAACAATCTCATCCTCGCTTTATCTTTTCGCTGCTTCGCAAGACCCCCTCTCTCTAAATTTTTTGCCAAAGTTTTTTTTCTCTCAATTTTCTCTCTGAAAATTTATGCCTCCTGGCAGGATGTGGAATGATTTTTTTATATCATTTTCTGGGTGGTTTGAGCGGTTGAGGTCGTTTGAGTTAACTGATCAAAGTCGGTGCACAGTAGAACCACTTAGTTTTTTTCATAATTTTACAACAAAAACAATAAAAAAACTCTTATCCTTGTGTCAAATTCAATTGTGTGAAAAAGGCTGGTTGTTCCTCCAAAACAATGCAAGAATGATTTTAAATAAATCTGTCTCCTGAAGATTTTCATACTCCTCCTTTCCCATTGTTGATTAAGAGTTGTATCCAATGTTTATTTTTTCTTTAACGTAGTCCTCTTGAGTATTCTTATATTTGTCTCTGACAACGAGCGATAGAAAGAGCGTTTTCACTTGAAACGAGGTGTAGTAATAATGCTCGTGCATATTTGAATTATCATCAGTTGTAAACACTCACATATAATTCCAAAGATAAATCTCTAGAGCACCATCATAACTTGTAATCTGGTACTTCTTTTCAAAATTTTCTACTGGGACAACAAGACATTCTTCTGCAAACATGCTAAAGGAAATCCTCCATTTTATATTAATAGAAAAATTCCTCATAATCAGGATCTATAGGAGGAGAAATTCCCCCATGGGGTACCAACCTCCTCCGATCATCTATTAACCCTCCCTCTGCAATATATCCATGTATGTCCTTTCCTATTTATAATCACGACTATTGGTGTAATGGGTTGATTGTCTTTTTCCATTGCTTCCAAAACTTCAAGTCGTCAACAACTCTACCTTCACAATGTTCGAATATGAAGAGAAAGGGGATCTCCAATATGTCATGTCATTGTTTGAATATGGAGGAAACTTTCAAGCATCAACAGTAAACATCCGCCTCCTTAAGGAGACTATGGTAAAATCTGCACATTTGGTTTTTGGAATTATGTTGATCTAGTTCCTGCAGATGCATCTTCAACAATGTAAAATCATGGTGTATGCTTTTCAGTCGAGATTCAATCTTTGACACTTATTCCTTGATAAAGTAAATACGTTGATCTAATCACACTGACATTTCTACGTTATTAGAATCTTGTAGACTTTGCCTTCTGTCTTCACTATATTGAACCATAGGATATCTAACCAACATTCTTATAATTGTGATCTGACTAACTACAAGGATGACTGCAAAAATTAAATCCAAAATTAAACTGAGTTGGCTCACATATTTCCAGTGTAATTAAAGACTAGAATACACATGCGGTAGTAGAGGAGATGGACTGGATTCTTTTTCCGATGGTTTTGTAAACAATGTTTCTCCAGTACTTTATGATTTGACATTCTCATATATAACATTGGACTCCTGTGGCAGCTCCATTTAAGAATTTCTTGCGAGAAGTTGTCTGTCAGTAGTGTGTTGTCCTCTATTATCCACTTCTATAATGGCACAATCAATCTGTGCTTCTTTTTCTTGAACAATTAATATTTCTTCTCCATGTTCAACAAGCTTAATAAGTGATTGAGGATTGAGTCCATTCTTTGGTACAATTGTAAAATAAGGTATACCATCTATTTCTTTGATGTTATGATTGTCCATTTGTTTCAGTAAAGTATGAGCATCATGAATACAATTGGTATAAGCTTCATTGATTTCTTCAAATGTACCTTGCTCTATTTTTCCTTTCCAAAATGTTTTGCTTGAAAATGCCACATTAACAAAGATCCACAATACACATTCACTATTTCCACCATTAGACACCTTCTACACATCCCATCAACCCTTAACTCAAAAATAGTCCCCATAAGGTATATCCTTCATCTGTTGCAATGTTTCAACTACTAAATGACTGTTCAAGTACACTCAAAACCATTGTGCTTCTTGACAATGTGTGGACTTTGAACCAAAGTAAAATTTGACCAGGTGTCGAAATAAGACATCTCGAGCATGTCTAAAATGTCGGTCCTTATTCCATGTTGTACATAAAAAATATTCATCTCCACACTTCCCATGAAACTCAACGAGAAACCTAGTCGCAACATCTAAAAAGAACACACAGAAGAACTCCTCCACATAAATCGTGAATTTGGATTTGACAACTATTTTGTACTCTTCAGGTAATTGTGGAGCATCCTCATATTCAACTAGCCATGAAGTGTATGGATGTGTTGAAAATTCCTCCTCAACTGTGGACTCTAAACTTTCTGACGCCAGTTCTTCAGCTATATTGCAAACTCCATCTTGGTTGGTAGCCTAGTTATCTGGCTCTTTTGTTTCTTGGGGTGATTCCTCAGCATCTCTTCCAACAAACTTCATATCTGGAAAAGATTTCCTTTGAGGGATTTGAGTTTCTTCACATGAAACAATTTTGGGCTCTGAACTGCTAGTATTTATAGTATTATCTTGAGATCCCAAGAGCAATTTCGCATGTTCACTATGTTGCAACCACCCACTGACAATTAGTCGATAAGCTTCATCTCGAGATAAAAATGAGCCAAAAAAATGCTTTTCCCCCCATGCTATGATCTCTACAGCATTAGGAAAGATTCCTGCAGTTTTTGCCTTCTATACACAGGTAATGCCTCGAAGTGAAATAATTTTATTTTTCTCATATCCAAAAATATTGGAGTAGAAACACACATATTGCAGAAATAGATACATGTGACCCTGAATAAGAATATTTTTTTGCAATGCACAATTGAAGTCCCTCACCAAGACTAATTACCGTATCATCCTTGCCAAATGTTTGTAGTAAACCAATGTCTATTTGAGAGCCTATATCATGTGCAACTTCAAAATTAATCATCGACCATCTTCATCATAACTAAAAAAATCTTTACTGATATCTTCTTTGAATGTGTAGCAGCAACTCAACGGGAGTGCACAAGACTTTGTGCAAGCAATTGCAAAATGAGAGGGGGAGCCTGGCAATGCTTTGTCGGCTAAGTACTGGTTAAAAAACTCGTCGTCAACAATTTCCAACCAACAGATGTTTGTTTCTTATAGTGGTGTGCAAGATTTAAACAATAAATTTACGATCCTTGATTCTATGAAGGAAAGGGGAAGGGAAGAGTAACGACAAGACTGAGGGTGACTCAATGTAAGACAAGAAGAGGTCCATAGGGTTAGGTGGACCAGGTTATACAATAAGGGGAGACATGATGGAGGTTAAGGGATTCATGGATCAGGACTTCGTGTAATAACTCATGAAAGGTGGTAAGTATGAGGGGTTTTGGTCCTATTGTATAACCCGAAGGGACGACTCTTTAGATTTTGAAAAAATTATTACAAGGCTAGAAAATTGTCGTGGATGTGCGTTGAGGGAAATACCCAAGTTTAACACTGAGCATCCACAACGTGTATGCTAGAGGCATATCAAAATAAAGGGGACGGAGAAAGGGAAAGAAGGAATATGGGGATAGGACTAACAAACGTGATGAGCAAGGATGTCTCACGTAGCAAGTGCATGGTAGACAAGCGAGGGATTATGACAAAGGAAGGCAACTTGGTTCACCTGCCAATCTGTTGTCCACCAAAACACATTTGGTCAATCAATTAAAAATATACAAATAGCCTTTAATATCACCACCATTGCTCCAGAAGGGAAAAAAGAAAATAAATCGAAAGAAATAAAAGAGAGAAAATAAACTGAGTAAATTCCAAATCAACCCAAAACTAATCTAGCCCTTCCCGTAAACTTTTATCATTATTATTATTATTATTATTATTATGTAAAGATGAAAAAAACCATTAGCTTGGACTCGGGTCGGATGAAATTTAGCATAAAGGAGTGCGTCACTTGCTTTGCATGCAGATCTTATGAGTTTGACAAATTTGTGCATGGAGGAACTGGCAACATGCCAACCAACATATGTGTATGATGTGGATAAATGATTAATCAATAGCCAAAAGAAATGATCACCAACCTCCAAGACATGCCAACCAACATATGTTTTGCCAGTAATGATGAAGGTATTTATTGAATTAGATTTAGGTTTAGGGTTTGCACCTTAAAGGGATGATCCATGAATTCATCAAACAAATTATTATCATCTTTGGGGACCTTTCTATCAAGAACAGGGTCGTCATGATGCAAAGAAGATTCATAAGATGGATTAAAAAACATAGGGATGTATTTAAAATAGTCATCTTTATTGAAGGAAAAAGTGCACTTAGGAGGGATATGCATGCTAGTGTCAAATTCTCTAACCTCCCTCGATTGAAACAATGGATTAGAAATAATGTCGTACAATTTAAGATCTTGATCGAACTCATGGAAATCTTCAGAAGCAGACTCATCAAACATATCATGAAAGTCATATGGGTACTTATGAACTTTTCTTGACCACTTACTAGCATCATCAACAAATAAAAATGTGTCATAAATAGGTTTGACATAGTCAGAATTGATTTCTTCATTTGCATAATCAAATTTACCATCGTATGTATGCGGATAAGAAGCTTGTTATGACATATGATCTTGGGATTGAGATTTTCCATAAGGTTTAAGAAAGGTGATGTTTGGGATGTGAGAGGTGGATTGATCATTAAGATCATGATATAATCATGACATTCTTCACATCCAAGCTCTTGACCACAAACAGAACCCCAATATATACTCCCTGCATGATTGGAAGATTAAGATTCAAGAAAGAGCATGTGATCATGTAAACTCTTGATGACGAGAATAAAAGAGGACAAATCCTTGTGTGAATAATGAATACCAAAGGACTAACTTGTTCTATGGATTTTTTTTTCGAAGTCGAGGCAAGTGGATAGAGATAGCTCTAGGTTTTGAACATTCTTTTCTTCCAACCACCATCGATAAAGAGCAGGTAGAAGTTTGTAGTAATGCAACAAGGCAGCCAAGTTGGTAGGGTGAATGGGAGTAGGAATTAAATGGTATAACTTGATAAACTTAAGGTTAAATGTAAGAATGCTCTCATTATCTTTCATAAGTAATTGGTTAAACCTCTTAAGATGCTCGTAAGGATTATCCAAATGTCGAAAGGTATAAGTAAGCCAGTAATAAATTCCAAACCATGTAGAGATGCATTCATTAGGGAGGTTGGAAAATAAAGAGGCGACATCTTCCTGAAGTGAATTCATGAACAAAAGTATGGAACTATCATTATTATTTACTACGAGAATGGTGCAAGCATTCGAAAATGCATGAAGATGTTCAATCACCATAACAATTTCGTCACCATGAAAGAGAGGCATATGGTTATTGAATTTGTGAGGTAAAGGATTAACCGGGTGAGCGAACTTCAAGGGAGTGGGCACAAACCAAGGGGAATTGTTTAGGTCTTTTCAAACTCAAAAAGCACATACTTGCGAATGACATTCCCAGGGTTAGTATCTTAAACCACAGGGTTACAACTACTAAACATACTTCTGATCAGTTGAGACATTGAGGTTTAGGAAAGATAAATGTAAATTCGAAAGAATTAAAACAAAACTAGGAAAGAACCATTGAACGATTCTTGCCTAGTATGGTCACCAAAATATGTTGACGTCAAGGGACTAAAGAGTCCCCAACATCAACATTTCAACCTCTCATGAATCTAAGCGAGAGGAGATGGGAATATCACCCTAAGCCTAAAGCCCTGGACAAGAATGTGCATTGAATGCCAAACCAAATTTACCCTAACCTACAGTCCAAGTGTGAATTCCTTTGCCTTGCAATTTTACTTTTTAGTAATATTTGATTTTTATGTAATTTATGATTTTGATGCTTTTATGTTGGAATTTGTACATTTAACATAACAAAATTAAATCTAATAAAGTAAATGCAAATAATAAAATGAAAAGGCATTTGTTTTGTAGTTGTTTTATAAGAAAATATTTAAAACAAAACTAAGAAAGTTAATATAACTATGTTAGTTTTAAAGTGATTCAAAAAGAAAAGTTTATTACACAAAACACTAGTTTGAAGACTATAAATCAGTAACACTTTAATTATTTGATATTTTTTTATTTTCTTTTAGAAGTTAGGATATGATAAATAATAAGAAAATTAAAATAGTAAAGAAAGAAGAAAAAGTTTATACATATTAACAAGCTAATGAATAAAACTTATACACATGATTTTTACAAAATAAACATGCTCATAATTTTATTTTTTTATTTTTTTTTTATTTTTTTTTTTAATGTTGTATTAAAATAAGATGAGGAAAACTTAAAATTTAAAAAATAACAAAGAGACAATTTCAGACTGTAAAAGAATTTGATCTTCATTTAAAATGCTCCCCAAACAAATTCTTGAATTTTTGAAATCTACAAGTGTTTGTGTAGACTAGGGCTAGGTATATGGTCTTTAGCCACTCTAGAACAAGGTTACAATAGAAATACCAAGCGCGAAAAGAAAAAAGAAAGCTGAGCCAAAATGGAATGGAGCAATGTCGCGAATCACAAGGATAAAACTTGCATATCATAAATTGATTAGTGCCGAATAAAATTGAGCTTGAATACAACAAACTGAGAAGTAAACTATTCACCTTATAAGAACCAGCAAGCTCATCCTCGCTTTATCTTTTCGTTGCTTCACAAGATCCCCTCTCTAATTTTCTGCCAAAGTTTTTTTTCTTTCAAAATTTTCTCTCTGAAAATATATGCCTCCTAGCAGGCTGTGAAATGATTTTTTTATAGCATTTTTTGGGTGGTTTGAGTGGTTGGGGTCGTTTGAGTTAATTGATCAAAGTCGGCGCACAATAGAACCGCTTAGCTATTTTCATAATTTTACAACAAAAACAATAAAAAAACTCTTATCCACGTGTCAAATTTAGTTGTGTGAAAAAGGCTAGTTGTTCCTCTAAAACAATGCAGGAATGCTTTTAAATAAATCTAGCTCCTGAAGTTTTTCATACTGCTCCTTTCACGTTGTTGATTAAGAGTTGTATCGGGTGTTTAATTTTTCTTTAACGTAGTCCTCTCGTGTACTCTTAGATTTGTCTCTGACAACGAGCAATAGAAAGAGCATTTTCACTTGAAATGAGGTGCAATAATAATGCTCGCGCATATTTGAATTATCATCAGGTATACACAGTCACATATAATTCCAAAGATAAATCTCCAGAGCACCATCTTAACCTGAATCTGGTACTTCTTTGCAGAATTTTCTACTGGGTGAACAAGACATTCTTCTGCAAACATGCTAAAGGAAATCCTCCATTTTATATGAATAGAAAAATCCCTCACAATTAGGATCTATAGGAGGATAAATTCCCCCACAGGTTACCCACTTCCTCTGCTCATCTGTTAACCCTCCCGCTGCAATATATCCATGTATACCCTTTCCTATTTACAATCACGGCTCTTGGTGTAATGGGTTGATTGAATTTTTCCATTGCTTCCAAAACTTCAAGCCGTCGACAACTCTACCTTCACAATGTTCGAAGATGAAGAGAAAGGGGATCTCCAATCTATCATGTAATTGTCTGAATATGGAGGCAACTTTCAAGCATCAACGATAAACATTCACTTCCTTAAGAAGACTATGCTAAAATCTGCACATTTTGTTGATTTTTGGAATTACGTTGATCTAGTTCCTGCAGATGCATCTTCAACAATGTAAAATCATGGTGTATGCTTTTCAGTCGAGCTTCAATAATTGACATTTCTTCCTTGAGAAAGTAAATACGTTGATCTGATCAAGCTGACATTTCTATGTTATTAGAATCTTGTAGACTTTTCCTTCTATCTTCACTATATTGAACCATAGGATATCTAGCCAACATTATTATACTCCTGATATGACTAACTACAAGGATGACTGCAAATATTAAATCCAAAATTAAACTGAGTTGGCTTGCATATTTCTAGTGTAATAAAAGACTAGAATACACATGCAGTAGTAGAGGAGATGGACTTGAGTCTTTTTCCAATGGTTTTGTCAATGGAGTTTCTCTAGTACTTTATGATTTGACATTCTCAGATATAACACTGGAATCCTATGGCAGCTCCCTTCAAGAATTTCTTGCGAGAAGTTGTATGTCAATAGTGTGTTGTCCTCTATTGTCTGCTTCTGTAATGGCACAATCAATATGTGCTTATTTTTCTTGAACAATTAATATTTCTTCTCCATGTTCAACAAGCTTAAGTGTTTGAGGACTGAGTCCATTCTCTAGTACAATTGTAAAAGAAGGCATACCATCTATTGATTTGATTTTATGATTGTCAATTTGTTTCAATAAAGCATGGGCATCATGAATCTAAGAGGTATAAGCTTCACTGCATTCTTCAAATGTACCTTGCTCTATTTTTCCTTTCCAAAATGTTTTCCTTAAAAATGACACATTAACAAAGATCTGCAATACACATTCACTACTTCCACCATTAGACAACTTCTCCACATCCCATCGACCCTCAACCCATAATAGTCCCCATGAGGTATATCATTCAACTGTTGTGATGTTTCAACTATTAAATGACTATTCATGTACACTCGAAACCATTGTGCTTCTTGGCAATGTGTGGACTTTGAACCAAAGTAAAATTTGATTGGGTGTCGAAATAAGACATCTCAAACATGTTTGAAATGTTGGTCCTTATTCCATGTTGTACATCGAAAAGCTTCGTCTCCACACTTCCTATGAAACTCAGCGAGTAACCCCGTCACATCATCTGAAAAGAACACCTGGAATAAATCCTCCACATCAGTAGTGAATTTGGATTTGACAACCATTTTGTACTCTTCAGGTAATTGTGGAGCATCCTCATCTTGAACTAGCCATGAAGTGTATGGATGTGTTGAACATTCCTCCTCAACTGCRGACTCTGAACTCTCTGACGTCAGTTCTTCAGCTAGATTGCAGAATCCATCTTGGTTGGTAGCCTCGTTATCAGGTTCTTTTGTTTCTTGGGGTGCTTCCTCAACATCTCTGCCAACAAACTTCATATCTGGAAAAWMWTTTCTTTGAGGGATTTGAGTTTCTTCACATGAAACAGTTTTGGGCTCTGAACTGCTAGTATTTATAATATTATCTTGAGATCCCAAGAGCAATTTTGCATGTTCACTATGTTGCAACCACCCATCAACAATTARTCGATAAGCTTCATCTCGAGATAAAAATGAGCCAAAAAAAA
>ML809642.1:79900-95224 GCA_009831015.1 Picea engelmannii | reverse complement strand
TTCCCCCATGCTACGATATTTATAGCATTAGGAAAGATTCATGCAGTTTTGGCCTTCTGTACAYAGGTAATGTCTCAAAGTGGAATATTTTTATTTTTCTCATATCCAAATATATTGGAGTATAAACACGCATATCGCAGGAATAGATACATGTGACCCTGAAGAAGAATATATTTTTGCAATGCACAATTGAAGTCCCTCACCAAGACCAATTACCATATCATCCTTTTCGAATGCTTGTAGTAAACCAGTGTCTATTTGAGAGCCTGTATCATGTGTAACTTCAAAATTGATCACCTACCATCTTCATCATAACTAAACAAAAACTTTAATGACATCTTCTTTGAATGTGTAGCGTCAAATCAACGGGAGCGCACAAGACTTTTGCAAGCAATTGCAAATGAGAGGGGGAGCCTGGCAACGCTTTGTCGGCTGAGTACTGTTGACAAAAATCATCGTCAATAGGCAACACATCGAGAACATTATTGAGAATGGGCAGCAGTTGAAGTGTCTATGTGGGAAAGGTTTAGACCAGATATGGATATTTGTCACTACATTTGTTATTGTGAATGGTGATGGATAAGGATGTAGCATTATCAGACGCACCTTAGATACGTAGAGGCCCCGCGCAGGCTACCCGGAAAGAAGACTGTTCCACCAGATCCTTGGTTTCCCATGGAGCGTGTAAAAGAGACACATGCACAGAGAAGGGATTTCACTACATCATACATGGTAGAGGAACAAACGTTTTCTCATTCAATCCAAATAACCCCATTAATGTAATAGATGAATCCTGTAAGAATGATGTAGTCGGGGATAGTCAAAGAATTCTATCAAATCCAGAAATACTAAGTCTGACCCTTCAATGGATGAAAAAGAAAATATGGATACATGTGAAGAAGTGTTGTGTCCCACTAGGGGTCACTACGATTAAGTAACCAAGGAGGACCCGATGTCAGGGTTCCCATGAAACATGTGTGGTGCCCCCAAAGAGTATGACTCATACTTGTACTGGGATGTACCTATCACAATTAAGGGTCTACAATCCCAGTCTTTTCATGCATTAATATAGTGACATGTCCATTATACAATATCTAAGGGAAAGACTATTAAGGGGGCCATCAACAATCAATGCTACAATCCCACCTTGAAATTCTGCAAGTTTGGCGGTAAAATTGGTAACCATGTACCATTGATACAAAATGATTGATACGCTTCATGGATCAAGGATGCCAATGGAGGCATCTCATGCAACTTCTAGTAATTTGTATATTGATGGGACTGTTGGGATAGTATAAATCTGAATGAACCAGAGGAACTCGACAATTACCATACGACACTCTGAGTTCTTAACCACCCCTAACACGCCTCCTAGTTGTTTCACCATACTCGCTTGGTAACTTTTTAGTTTCCAACTCAATGTTATCCATCTCAATTATGAATTTCTTAGGTCTATAAGAAAGGTTCCACAATCTTAGTAGGAAGGAAACCGTAGTAGTAAAAGTGAGTGGAGGTATCAGCCTCTTCAACCCATCATTAGTTGTCCACAGAACCCAACCAAAATAATTTCCATGGCTTCGTCAAGTAGACCACATGGTCCGAATAGATCCAAGATTTCCGAAGACTAACAGAAACAAGAGCCACCATTTCCTCAGCATGTAAGTTTCACATGTTCCTGGATGAGGAGAGTGCAAGATGTACAATTCATCGATTATGACATCCAAGACCCTAGTTCGTTTCCCACCCCGACCTTCCACAATTATGCCTGCACCATTTGCGGTGCAGATAGTAAGTCGTTCATGCTCAACCAAGAGTGGGCCCAACCCCTTCAATAAGCCGACATTCTCCCTTTGATTGTTTTCCCTTATTTTGGGCATAGTGGGACAATGACCCTATGTGTCTACCTTTTACTCGCCCTCCTTCACGATCGATACTTGTGGCTAGGGGGTAAGTATCTGGTCGATGAAGCTTCAATCCAGCACGTTACAATTCTACCAATGCATGGAGATGAACTGGAAAAATCTTTAGTCACTAAAGAAGATACATAGAACAAAATGTACGACACATACAGTACATGCCATGGTAGGTGTGGGGTACTCATTTTGGAGATCAATGCTCGATTGGTTTGATTTGCTATGGAATTGGTAGTCTGTAAAATCTTGTGCACTTGTACAAAGGAGGAGTTCCTATTTAGGGTAGTCATTGCAGTTGAGTGGTGTGTAGCCAGTGTTAATATGGCCTGGGCTCGGTATGTAATGAATGAGTTCATTGATGATTTCTTAGATTCTCAGGACTCCGGGAAATATTTTCAATATAGTTGGATTATATTTCTTCTCGCTATGGTTCTTTGGAGGTCTCCTCAGGGTTTTAAACGACCTGTTGGGAGTAGGCATGCCTTGGAAGCTCCCCGATTCCTTTGTTGCATGAGAGAAAGGATCCTAACACTAAAAAGTCCCACGATGATATTTTTCAAAGCTAGTACTAACAACTAATAGGGGAAACTACTTTGCAAGTGTGTATCCCGTGTGTTAACACTCAAATTTGCATTGTTTAAATTTCAACATTTGGCCATTCGCAGTGGTACTACCAAAATCATTTCATTGCATTCTTGTAGCACCCAATTTTGTAGCACATATCATTTTTGGGTCTTTAAACTGACAAAGGTTCTTGAAGTTTGATATATGAAGCATTAACATTTATATGATATGGATGTTACTTACTAGTGAAAAAAAAAATGTTGACACTCAGTGTGCACCATTTAAATTTTGACATTTGGCTAAGGACGCTACCAAAAGTGTTGTATTCTCGTAGCACCCATTTTTGGAGTGCATTCCATGACAAATCTGCTCGAGAAGCTTGATAAATAGAAGTGTTAGACACTTCCAAGTTTTTTTTTGTGAGTTTGTCAAAAATTTGATCTTGGCTTGGTAGCTCTCGGGCTTTTATGCAGTTAAAAGAGGTCTTTTATAAAATAATTTCGGCTTTAAAATCTTTTGTTTAAAACAAAATATACATTGGCCTTTAAAGCAATCTCAAATTCAGCGTTACAAGTCATCAAAGCACCAAATGTTGAGGTAAAGTTATGGAACAACACCATTACAGAAGGCGCTAAGGGATGAGCTGAGGAGAAATATTTTTTTTGCGCTACCCGTCATATGGCATCCTGCAGGCTTGGATATATAGACCTTTGATAAACGTTGAGCATGTGGGATAAACTCTCACGCAAATAAAAATAAAGTGACAACACCTCAACACCTAGTTGGGGTTCCAAATGTCGGAAAACACCTAAGGTGAGCATACAGCACACGCACCCAAATGAGAATCTATGTGTCATATAATCGAAAAGCTAAGAACGAGGGAGGAATTAATGGTTCTATGTTGTTAGGCTAAGCTTCCAGTTTTCAGCTCTGCAAAATCTAGTTTTGTGTATCTACAAAACATACACTCTCTGTCGGCTAATGTTGTCGCATATACACAAGGCTTTCAACACGATTTTTCTCTATATGAAAATTCAACCATTTCAAATCTAAGGTTTCCTTCAAGTGAATTACTTGAGGCAGTATTTCTCAAGCGAGGTTTTATATACCAGGTTTGAGATGTCCATGTGGGAAGAAATGTTGAACTGTCATCCAAAGAGATGGATATACGAAGGTAACTGGACTTGACAACAATATCAAGGATCAACTTTATAAAGTGGCATCTAAGAATCTTTGTTTTAAACATTTCTGTTCAGATACTTGCCAATTTTGTAATGAATTCCCCAAAGAGTGGAGATGAATTATTTGAATTTTTCTTTGCAGAAAAGAATGGTATTCTTTCACCTCTTGCAAGGCGTGCCAAGACCTTAGTTTATGTATAAAACCAGTTAGGAGTTACCTGCAATAAAGCAGAGAGCGCCATACCACAACAAGCAATCAAAGTTGCCTAAGCAATAAACATGGTGCCAGATACTTTCTATAGTCAATGATTATTTGAAGCCACGGGCATTGTTACTATTCCAGGTTCTGGATTTGGTCAGGTACCTAGCACATAGCATTTTCAAAGCACAATTTTGACCACAGAGATCCAAATTTTGAGGTAGAGGATAACACAAGTCCAGATTTAAAACAATCTCCAAATTTCAAGGAGAAATATCAGCAGTCGAAGGGTCAAATTGAGCGTTTCCAGGTCAACATATCAAACAGAAAATTAACATTAAAAGTTTCAGTTCCATATTTAGAGGAATTAAATTATTAAGTGGCAAAGAACCTGGTGGATTCCACGTGTAAACATCAAATGCAGATTTTGAGGAATTATCAAGCACAAAATTAGCCATTAGTTGATGAAAATCAGTCAACTATGGATATACAACTCCATATTTTGAGAAGCATTCGACACCATATTCCGGATTCTTTGTGATAAATCAAAGTTGTTTTTATTTTTTCCAAAAAATTGTAACAAGTCCACATAGTCTCTAGGATGTATGCTTCTATAAAAATATATTTTGTAATGGAGCCATGGATGGGGTTCTTTTTTAGCCTTAGGCCCAAGAATATATTTTGTAATGGAGCCATGGATGGGTTTTTTTAGCCTTAGGCCCAAGGGAGGCTTTGAGGGACATGATTGTATATCTTATATTTTTCTTAACATTAAAGATTCTTGAGAGCTATTCATATCAAATTGTATGTCTTTGTTATGTTTTTTTCTTATTTGAATGGATTACCATATTGAGAATTAATAGCTGATCACTGATGTTATATTCCTGAATAGCAAAGAATTTTTTATAATTTCCCATCATCAGTGTTTTTCATTTCAAGTATTCTTTCATTCATTTTTCAGGAAAAAATCTCATTTAATGGGTGTTTTACCTTTTGTTTGTTCTCCTTTCTTATATCTGCCATAATACATCTTTCTTATCTGATAGGTAGCTTGATTTCCTTTGATCAATAAGACATTTATATGACTCCATGCCCAATGGTTTAATTCATTTATTTCAACTTGTTGTTTTTATTTCCCTCGTCTAGTCTACTTTCCTAATCCACCTTCCATAAACCAACCATTGCAATAACTGAGGTGCCCTAGATTCCCCCCTAGCAGTCAGAGACAACTTTAGGAACTAAAATATTTTGGCGTCATTGTCAGGGACGAAGACATGAAGTATTTTCCCTAGGAGAATGACACCGATAAATTCCAATCTTTGATGGTGAACAAGGATTAGATACTGAATAGTGATTGCAATATTTCACCTCACGACTCCACGATTAAAGACTCCACTAGAGGAAGAATCCGGCTGATAGAAAGATGAAAGAACTGAAGGGAAAAATGAGGTATCAGGTCATAAGTTTTCTCCAAGAGATTATATTCTTTTTCATCAGTTTTTTCTTATCCTTTCCTTTGTGTGTTAAAAGAATCATCATTTTCTTTGTCTATTCACATGACCATAATCCTATTGTTGTATATCCCTCCTTGAAAGAAGAAGACATACCCTCTTCTGACATTGTTGATTTTGATCTGATCCCTTCACTTCATCCTATTGAGAAGAATGATGTATGTGTCCAAATTCCTCCTGAAATGATCAGCCTTGTAACCATGTGAACAATAAAGCTCATTTACCACCTCCTCAGATCATTTCTCCTTCTTGTAACCAACTCACTGGAATTCATTACATGATTAGGAAAGGTTACAAACTCGTAAAGCTACCACTTATCCTTCATGACCATCCTCCCAATATTATTGATTACCTTCCTAGGTTCAATGGAGAAGACCATGGGCAACACATGGTTTCTTTTGAATGGTTCACTGATCTTTTACAAATCATCCATGAGGATGTGTTCATGAGAACTTTACGTCAATCTTTACATGGGGATGTTGGACTATGGTTCAGACATTTGGAGTCTTATTCGATAGATTCATGGGATGATATTCATGATGTTTTCTTGAGGTACCGGGGTGAGAATCAGTCATATGAACAGTACCTATCTGAGTTCTATGCTTTGAAGAAGAAAAGAGATGAGATTGTCACCCATTTCAATAAAATATTCCACAGCCTCTATCTCAACATACCTGTTGCAATTCAACCATTTGAAATCTTTGCTAGGGTTTTTTACACTGCGACACATTATCATCCTTATTTAGTTATTTATCTTAGATAGAGGAAGTCATTATCCTTGCAGTAAATGTTTGTTGATTCATAGAAGGTTGAGGACAATCTTCGAGCTTGTGGAAAGATTTTAGATCAAGTTTGTGACAAATATTTGGAACAAGAACAAGTTTATGAGAAACATAAATTAGATTTGGATGCAGAGGATCAGAAGGAAGCTTATGAACATGAAGGATCAATTATGGGGTATCATTTATTTCAGCGTGATAATGCATCGTTTTTCTATTCTTCTTCAGATCTTGAAATTATTACATCATATTTTTCTACCCTTAAACATGCAGATGTATATGATCTTGATTGTCATGAGAAATTTTTTGCAGAGGGTGATGATGTTTTTGTTTCAGAGGAAGTTCCTTCCCCTCAGCATCTTTTTGTTGATATTGGAGATCAATTATAATTCTTGGCTTATGATGACCTTCAAGATTATATATTCTCAAGCTATAGTCAAGCATTTTATTTGCATGCAAAAAACTAACATTTTAAAGAATATTCTCTCGTTTGTACATTTGAACCAAAAAAATTTCAAACAAAACTTTGAGAAGTCGGTGATGTAACATCCCCAGCCACCCAGGCTGGGCCATGCTACTCCATAAAAACACTCTGATACCAATTTACAACATCCCCGGCCTTAGACATTTGGGCTATGCTACACCGAAAATCTTGCGGAACTGTATACCAAATACAACATACAAATATTCTACAAATACACAGAATCGTGCAAAATATACAATAGAAAAACACATGCAACATTCATAGGAAAACCCATAAGCGTAAACACATGTATAAATATACAACATGTAAATTAATCACACAATTGATACTTATCTTTGATAGAATACCACCAACTGCGTGCAGACCTTCCACAATCCTCCCAGCCTTAGACCATAGTGCTCAGAACTCTCAGCAGTGGGTCACCCCCAAGATGGGACTAAACTCCACCCAAGTAAAGGGGTTTCTAACCAGGTTGATGCTACACAGAAAATAGGAAGGATTTCATCCAAGGTGCCAACTCAAACTACCATCCCATAGTCTCTCATTCCCCACATGTCTGTCCCACCCCAGTAAGTGTGCCCCTTCTCTGCTCAACAATCCTTCGACTACCCCACTTCCCTTCCAAGGATTCAACAACAGATTGGACAAGAAGTCTCAGAGCACTATGGTTGCAGTTAGGTTCCCTTAGGAAATCAATTCTCAACAATTCTCTCACCTGGTGAGAGTTTCTCATAGGCTTGACAAACCACCTCTTCTATCCTACGGGTGTGACAACCTGCTTCTTCAGTCCATATCTCAAGTTAACCAGGTACATGATTAGGTGAAAGGAAACACTAGAAAATTAGGTAAGGAACAGTATTGGCATGGGTATGGAAAACATATGCTACCATGACAGAGAGGTATTGGGTACAGCTCCAGGGTGTGTGCAAGATACAAAGGTCGAATGATGGAGGCCACAGAGTGAATCGATGGCATATTGGTGAATCGTGACTGGATAGAATGGGAAGAAATTGTGAACGCAAGGTCAAAAGGGAAGAAATGGTTGAAAATGAACTAATTTTCCCCACATATAACTGCATGCGCACTGATTGACACATGGCCCTCCAGGAGCTCATTCCTCTCCACTTGTAATTCATTCCCCTTCACATAAGAACTTAGGATAACATGAGATTTATTCATATCTAAGTCTTCTAGGGATAATATTATAATATTCCCTTGGAGATAAGCCCTTTATCTTAGCCCCTTTCCTAGGCTCTTATCCCCCCCTTTCCCTTCCTAGTGGATTTTGGTCCCCTCCTACTATTTTATCATGGTTGGTCTACATGCAACGATGTATTTTATTAATGAAATGAGTGTTTATATACAAAAATAGGCTCATGGGCCTTTAGCATCTAGGATCTCCGGCCTAATAATCACATAAGCCTTCTGGCCTATAATAACCTAGCTCACCAGCTTATAAAACATATTTACATTTACAAATGGGGCTTGGTCTTGGGGTGTTACACCCCCCTCCCCTTATTTATGCACTTTCCTCAGTGCAATTATATACACATTTACATTTCAAAATTATTTAAAAAGCTCCATGCTTTTGCTAATGAAGTTCATTATCCAACTGGTGCTCTGCTTTCAAGCACCAATTCATGTGTTCATACTGTAGTTGGAATTCATTTGCTCTATTCCGTAGAGTTGCTTCAAAAAAGAATTTCAGCTCACTATTCCATTTGGCACACCCTCCTTATGGAAGATACAATGCCATAAGCATCCTTGAGTTGCCTCTTCCTTGTTGCAATTACCCTTCCGGGCTTAAGCATCCCTTCACTACTACACATTCCTTCAATGATCCATATTTGCAAGGATTTCACACACAAGGAGAGTGTTAACTCATTACCAGAACCTTGCCAAGGTTCTACATTTAAAGGGCTCCAATATCTCCAATCGTAGTTGTTCTTCCCAAGCATTCCAACTTTAATAAATATTATCTCATCTGCATCACACACATGCAGTTATCATGTGAGATCATTATAAAAATTCATTTAGAAACTCAAAGTTATTTCATAAGGAATTCAACTTTTCCCCAAAATATGAAATTCTATCTCATAATTTTTCCTAGTTGTTGCAATAGTAGGAATGCAAAATTCCTTATGGATTTCAACAACACCATACTGAATACCACTTTTCCTGCAATGATTCCATCTTGCATTCAGCCAATATATTTTCAGTATTTCCTGTACATCATACTTTCATTTCCATATGCACCAAAACCTTATGAAGTGATCTTAGAATTGTCTACACTTAATAATTCAATCACACTATCAAACAATTTATCAAAGAGAATGAGTCATCATTCTCTGCATAAGAATTTTCAGCAATTATACTTTCCTTTTCCTAGCAATTATTACTATGTTTCATGAACAAAAATTTCTTGCAGTCAATGCTCATGTGACTACTTGACTTGCAACTTTCATGTTGCAATGTCTAACAATTCCTGAAATGTTCTCAACTCCATGAGTTAGTAACATTTCAGTTGTTAGTATAATCACTTCCATTAGATAACATATATGCATGCATTCACAAGAATGCATTCAAGCATAACAATGTTATCATGCATAATTGCAACTCTACCACTTACTATGCATGAGTGCAATTCTCAATGCATATCTATTCAATGCACCTTTGCATTGATTTTAAGAATTCTCTATATCTAAGTCATGTATCTCACCATCGGTAAATTGGAGATCTAGCCAATGCCTTGATACATTCTCCATACACTTCCTATTGTCTTCTCAATTATTTGGATGCCTTCCTTTTCGACCCGAACACTACACCAAGAATATAATTTTGTGGTGTTCATTAGTATTAGCAAAAAGGTTGCAGTCCAAGTATTATTTAGAAGTAGGAAGTTCATTGGATATTTGTATGGTACGTAGCATTTCCATATCCATACATTTCCATAACCAACCATGCCTTGGTCACATACATGCCTAGCTTTTTTGGCATCCATTCCTATAACAGGTTCATACCCTTTATTTCTTTGGTTATTACCTCATAACCAAATTAACATGACATGCTACTATGTCATTGTGTGCATTCAAAAGATAAGAATATTTGATAATTATTATAGGCCTCCAGCCTTTACCACACCTAGTGGTATCTTATTCACATTAATGCATTCCACTAAAATAATAATGTGATTTTATAAAATAACTCTGGCTGAGGAAATTCTTACCTAGATTCCCTTCAACAATTATGCAACATAATTTTATAAAAATACTTACCCGCATAGCTTCCCTTATATAAATTTAATGCTACATGACTAGTTGATGATAGTAGAATCCCCCATGCCTCTTTTATCAGTCTTATAATCAACACTTCATCTTTTTGTTTCTTCCTTCCATATGTAGCAACATCAATAGCACTACTTGCAAACATGCAAGAATTATCTCTTTCCTCTTTCTCCCTATATCACTTTTCTTTTTTGTTCCTAGAAGTCTTCATTCCTCAGTATTCATTTATTTCTTGGATCCATCTAACCCAACTCACACTTGGAAATTTTTTATTTCCAATCATGTTGTCTTATAGACCTTGGATCTTCAACATCCATTTACTTTTAAGGACTAAACTACTTCATCCCTTTCCTGGTTAAATACTTTAGCACTTGTGGTTTCTTGCACCATTATCTTCTCTTTTCTTAGCCACCTAAACTCAAACTTGAATTGTGTAGCCAATCTATAGTGTACTATAAGGATGCACATAAGCCTTCTTTGCCAGTTGCACATAATTAACTGAAAGTACTTAACACCGCTTTTAATTTATCATCATAGTTTCCAATGATACTTCCAACCTCTGAGAATGTCACTCATGGCTCTATGCCACTTGAGATGGATTCTTGTAAGGTACCATCTCTTTTGCATTCTATACCAAGTGTAGAACCATTTTCTTCTTCATCATTCCTTATTGATTCCTCTTTAGAAATTCATTTCTTTTTTAAGTTCTTCTTGACTTGATATCTCCATGCTAGAATCTTTCTTATCTACTTTGCACTCTTGTATCTATATATTATGTTGATATTAATTTTCAGCATTCCACTATTACTTGGATCCCTCTAATCCAACTCCTACATGACCAAATTACATTTCCATTCATTCTCTTGGATTAACCTTGGATATTTAACATCAATTTCTTTATTGATGCAAATTGATTTAGCCTTTCCTTGACTGATCATATCAACACTTGGATTTGCTTGATGAACTATTACTTTCTCCTATCCTGACCCATTTGATTTCAACCTGACTTGCTAAATCAACTTCCATCATGCCATATTGATGCACCTATTCCTGCTTCTCCATGTTTTTATTTATTTTGGACTAACATCCCAATGTACCCTGTCAATGCACTCATCTCTTGGGAATGTACTCAACAGTCCTTCCCATTGTTGTCACAGTTCCCCGACTATTCCAAAAGACTATGTATAACTTGGTTTCCATTGATTAATACCTTTCAACTATTTAATTTACACATGAACGTCACCTAGTCTCTAGTATATTTAGCTTTGAGTAATTCCTCAGCTAGGAGTTTTACCGCATCATTCTAGATCCAATATTTCCATAGTATATTGTTTTATGCCTTAACCGACATTCCTTACTTATGTGCACCTTCATTTCCTTACCCTTGAAGTGATGTCCTTCATACCATGCTTTCATTGTACACTCCGATAGAAATAATGGAGGTGCTATCTCCAAATTGTAGGACTGATCCTTGGAGATGTTACATCTTATCTTCAAATATACTCCTTGTTTCTCTTTATCAGAAAAAAAAAATAAAAAAAATAGCATTTTAACCTATCAATATTTTAGAGTAGATATTCCCACACTATATTTCCTTATCTGTACATTGGCATCCTTTAGAGTGAATGGAATTCCACTACTTCATTCACTAAATGAGCTACTCTTATACCCAAATTCCATCAAGCACTCTGATTAACATGAGTGGATTTCCTGTAGTGGATTCCCAAAACTTCATGGTTGCACCTAGATTTGTATATTAACATTCATCAATCTTGGCCTTTTATCATCTTGTGGAATATTATTGACATAAAATTATTTCCTCAAGTTCCTCAGTTCATTCTTGATACCAGGTCCAAACTCTTTCATATACTATAAAACCATCCCTTTTTTGTAACATTCCTTCAACTGCAGTGCTGAAATTTCTCCAACAGTTACTACCCTGGGAATTACATGTAATTTCCATAGGTTCCCTTCTTTATCCCAACAAGTGAATGGTTTATTATAACAATATAGGATAACATGGTGTTTTTCCAACCAATCCATACCAATTAGACGGTCATAAGAACCTAAAGGAAATATGTTCAAATCTTCCCTGGTGCTTAGTCCATTCATGTCCATTGGACATGACTTAACCATCTCATTAACTTTTCTTTTGGTAGCTTGATGCACCAACCAAGATTTTCCATGCTTGCTTCTTGGAAAATGAAATCCTTCCACCATCTTAGGATCTATATAACTATGACTAGCTCCTTAATTAATTAAAATAACATTGGCTTGGTTGTTGATCATACCTTCCACTTCAATCATATGTGACTGAAACTTTGCTTGCTTGTTGTTTAGGGATGCATAGATACTAGGTATACTTCTACCCATGTCCTCCACTGTTTCATCTTGTTTTACATTGTGAACAATCCTCCCTTTTTCACCCCTTTGAGGATGATCTCTAAACATATGATCTCCCCCACAACCTCAACATTTAATAGGTGATGTTTTTGGTATTTTTCCCCCTGTATGAATCATTTTGGGTTCCATATTGCATTATAATTATTTCTTCTAATTTTTCCTGAAAATTTCCTACCCATGTCAATTTGATTAGTGAGTAGTTATATTCTATTGTTCAATACCTTTCCAACACCTGCTTCCATGCTCAATTCCGAGTCTTGAGCAGAAAGTTATGGGTATTTGGAATTATCCTTTCAGTGAGGCAATCCCTGTACAAGTGATCTTCCTCTTCAGAGCCGAATTAGTTCTTGGACCCTCTCTTCTAGTTCATAGGTCCTTATTACTTCTTTAGGTGCAGGTCCATACAAATTGGAACCCCATGGACTCCTTATCTAAGCCCCTTTTTGTCTTTAAAAAAAATTCCGGGCACCAGCCCTTTTTCTTCAGCTCTCAATCTCAAGTGACCACGACCTATGACCAAGTGCTTAGATGAAAGGAACTTATCCAAAGCTTTGGGAATTTGGGGCTCCGGAACTTTGGGATTCATAGGTTCTCATAGCTTCACACTTTACTTCTCCCAAACGTCGAATTGGCGAACTCCCGAAGAGGCTCTTCGGATCTTCGCTCTTCATAAGTTCTTTCGACAACTTACTCCAGTTTCCCTAAACACCGAACTGGTGAACTCCCAAACTATCTCTCTCTATAGATTCACTACTCCAGTTCTCTAGAGCTTCATGCTTCAAAGGTTCTTACATCAAGACATTTTAATTCTTCTGAATGCAGAATTTATGAAATTTTAGGCTGGTGTTTCGACGTTTTGTTACTCTAGCGCTACACTGCTTCGGGATTCGGAAGTTTGGAACACACCACATGCTATGTTCCTTGAACGCCGAACTGGCGAAATCCCATAGAATCTCTCCACAACTTCGTGCTTTGGAGGTTCTTGCAACAACAAACTCCCATTTTCCCGAATGTCGAACTTCCAGAGTCTCTTTAGTAACTACACACCAGGGGTACTACATGTCAAAAATATGGAGATGACACATGGCCCAATCAACGGGTGACACATGTCAAGTTCTAATTCATACAAAAGGTCTATGAAAAACATGAAATAGGATGACACATGCCATGCATAAAGTATTTCCACGTCACCCTAGGTGACGTCAATAGGCCACATCACTCTGACACTCTGGGACTTCGTAACTCCGGGCTTCAGAGAATTTCACACCAACATCTTTCAAAACACCTAAACGCCGACTTGGAAAACTTCTGAATATACGTTATTCAGATCTTCGGGGCTTAAGAGCTTCATAACTTTGGGCTTCAAAGTTTTCTTCTACAACACACTTCAAAACTCCTGAACGTCGAGTTTCTGAACTATCAAATAAGTGACCCCCGAAGCTTCGAGACTATGGCACTCCGGGACTTCAAAAATTTCCGCACCAAAACAACTTTCACCCTCAATCCTTCAGAAGGCTGAATACTTGATAATCTGCAGACAAGTGTCCCAGATAACAGACGATCTGGATTGACTTCGGAGTTCAAGACTTAGGGATATTTTCTTCCAAGCAACTTAAGAACTCGTTTCTCCCGAAGTGTCGAACCTATGAACTGTCATAATATATATGGCTCACACTCGCCTGCATGTAGATCCGACGGCCCAGATCTGTCTTTTTCCAAATCTAGTGTTCATGCATTTTTTCTCATGATCTACGACATAAATTTGCTATGGGACTTCGAAGCTTCGGGGCTTTTGCTTCTTTCTCAACAAAAGGCTTAAAACAACCAGAGGGGTGAAGTTTGAAGGACTTTAGTTCTTAATGATTTTGCACCTTCTCTAGATCCAATGGCTTTGACGGATTTGTCTTCTCCCGAACATATCCAACAGCCCAGATCTAATATTGTGGCCCAAAACCATGGTTGTTGTGGTTTCTTTCCTTTGTTGGCTTTCACGAACCAAAAAACCTCCTGAGCTCTTGAACACAGTCAAAGTGTTCTCTCAACGCCCTCTCAACACCCTGTAACTTCAATTATATGTGAAATTTCACTACAATTTCAACTTACATGACCCATCTAGGCTTAGTGTTGAAAACTGGAGATCTAATACCAATTTGTAAGACCTCCAACCACCTAGGTCGAGCCATGCTACTCCATAAAAACAATTTGATATCAATTTGCGACATCCCCAACCTTAGACCGTTGGGATATGCTAAACATAAACTATTGTGGAAGTGTATACCAAATACAACATACAAATATTCTACAATACACATAATCATGCAGAATATACAATAGAAAAACACATGCATCATTCACAGGAAAAACCATAAACATAAACACATGTATAAATACACAACATATAAATTAATCACACAATTGATACTTATCTTTAATAGAATACCGCCAACTGCATGTAGGCCTTCCACGATCCTCCCAGCCTTAGACCACGCTTCTTAGAACTCTCAGCAGTGGGTCACCCCCGAGATGGGACTAAAATCCACACGAATAAAGGGGTTTCTAACCATGTTGATGCTACATAGACAAAGAGAATGATTTTGTCCCAGCTGCCAATTCAAACTACCATCCCACAGTTTCTCATTCCCCACATGATTTTCCCACCCCAGGAAGCGTGCCCCTTCTCTTTGCAATAGTCCTTCGGTTTCCCCACTTCCCTTCTAGGGATTCAACAATAGGCCGGATAAGAAGTCTCAAAGCACTATGGCTTCATTTGGGCTCCCTCAGGAAATCAATTCCCAACAATTCTCTCACCTAGAGAGAGTTTCTCACGGGCCTGACAACCCGCCTCTTCTATCCCACATGCTTGACAACTCTCTTTTTCACCCCTGTGAGGACGATCTCTAAACATATGATCTCCCCACAACCTCAACATTTAATAGGTGGTTGTTTTGGTCTTTGCCACCCCATCTCAATCATTTTGGGTTCCATAATGCATCGAAATTATTTATT
>ML809642.1:62911-79850 GCA_009831015.1 Picea engelmannii | reverse complement strand
TCCATTCGCAATGTTCCAGACACCATAGCCCTCCATGAGCGTCTGCATCTTGAATTTCCAGTTAATGAAATTTGAGCCATCTAGCTTGTTGGCTTCGTTGAGGTATGTCTCTGCCAGCGGATTCGCCATCGCTGCAATTTAGTCTCTGCAAAAAAAAAAATCACCAAGGATATGCAACGTTTTGTCGCTCTGCCTTCGGATACCACCGATCCGACTCAATCTATCTCTGTTCTCAGCTTATATCATGCATGCATATTAATATCCAAAATATCCACTTTTAAAAAAAACTTATAACTCCCTCCTTAAAAAACTTTTTAAAAATTCACCTTAGGTTTTAAAAAGTATCCACTTCACAATTCCTTACCCACTTTAAGTAAACTCCAAAATAAACTTCACCTCTCTTATAAAAAATATCCACTTAAAAAATCCACTTTAATACTTCACCTCTCTTAATAAACTTCAAAAAGAGATTCACTTTAATCAAATTTGGGTTCACCTTATCCACTCTTTCTTTATTCACCTCACACTTAATAAAAATCCATGTAAAAAACTTATCCACTTAATACTTTAGACTACTCCACGGAATTAAACTCCACGCTCAATGTGCATGCACCCAAAATCACGATTTGCAAAAACTAATTAAACTCACCTTATGCAGCAAAGTTTTTCATGCATGGAAATTCACAATTCACGCAGCCGCTCACATTTAAACTCACGCAGCATGCAAATCGCACCTCACGTTCTCGCACCTCACGTTCTATTTGTCTGTGGGGAGTTCGCACCCCACGAGTACTCCAGCTACGACCTGTTCGCACCTCTCGAATTGTCCGCCTGTGAGAAATTTTGCATCTTGCTATTCGCGAAGTGCCGAGTCGTATTCCTCCGCACCCTACCAGAGGAGGGACCTGCGAACTTCAAGGATTTTCGCACCTTCTCCTCGTGGCTCTGATACCAAGATAAAATATACGAGGCAAACAAACACGGTGAGGCTACGCTCACTTCTTGATATTAAACGAAGACGGATTACATCATTATATAGGAAAATACTCTCCCGAGTCGGCTACATGCAAACCAAAAGACAACTAGACAACTGACTCTTAACTAAGCACTGACTCTTCTAACTGGTGCTTACAACCCGCGCTTATTACTAGTGCTAACAACTAGCTAACATCTCCGTTACTTCCAAGTATTTTGACCACAAAGATCCAAATTTTGAGGTAGAGGATAACACAAGTCCAGATTTAAAACAATCAGGAGAAATATCAACAGTCGAAGGGTCAAATTGAGCATTTCCAGGTCAACATATCAAACAGAAAATTAACATTAAAAGTTTCAATTCCATATTTAGAGGAATTAAATTATTAAGTGGCAAAGAACCTGGTGGATTCCACGTGTAAACATCAAATGCAGATTTTGAGGAATTATCAAGCACAAAATTAGCCATTAGTTGATGAAGATCAGTCAACTATGGATATACAACTCCACATTTTGAGAAGCATTTGACACCATATTCCAATTCCTTGTGATAAATCAAAGTTGTTTTTATTTTTTCCAAAAAATTGTAACAAGTCCACATAGTGTCTAAGATGTATGCTTTTATAAAAATATATTTTGTAATGGAGCCATGGATGAGGTTTTTTTTAGCCTTAGGCCCAAGGGAGGCTTTGAGGGACATGATTGTATATGCTATATTGTATTCCAAAGGGATACTATCTTATATTTTTCTTAACATTGAAGATTTTTGAGAGCTATTCATATCAAATTGTATGTCTTTGTTATGTTTTCATTATTATTTGAATGGATTATTATATTGAGAATCAATAGCTGATCATTGATGTTAGATTCTTGAATAGCAAAGAATTTTCTATAATTTCCCATTTTTAGTGTTTTTCATTTCAAGTATTCTTTCATTCATTTTTCAGGAAAAAATTTCGTTTAATGGGTGTTTTATCTTTTGTTTGTTCTCCTTTCTTATATCTTCCATAATACATATTTCTTATCTGATAGGTAGCTTAATTTCCTTTGATCAATGAGACATTTATATGACTCCATGCCTAATGGTTTAATTCATTTATTTCATCTTGTTGTTTTTATTTTCCTCGTCTGGTTTACTTTCATAATCCACCTTCCATAAACCAACCATTGCAATAACTGAGGTGCCCTAGATCCCCCCCTAGCAGTCAGAGACAACTTTAGGAACTAAAATATTTTGGCATCATTGTCGGGGACGAAGACATGAAGTATTTTCCCTAGGAGAACGACAACGATAAATTCCAATCTTTGATGGTGAACAAGGATTAGATACTGAATAGTGACTGCAATATTTCACCTCGCAACTCCACGATTGAAGACTCCACTGGAGGAAGAATCCGACAGATAGAAAGATGAAAGAACTGAAGGGAAAAATGAGGTATCAGGTCATAAGTTTCCTCCAAGAGATTATATTCTTTTTCATCAGTTTTTTCTTGTCCTTTCCTTTGTGTGTTAAAAGAATCATCATTTGCTTTGTCTATTCACATGACCATTATCCTATTGTTGTATATCCCTCCTTGAAAGAAGAAGACATACCCTCTTCTTACATTGTTGATTTTGATCTGATCCCTTCACTTCATCCTATTGAGAAGAATGATGTATGTGTCCAAATTCCTCCTGAAATGATCAGCCTTGTAACCATGTGAACAATAAATCTCATTTACCACCTCCTCAGATCATTTCTCCTTCTTGTAACCAACTCACTGGAATTCATTACATGATTAGGAAAGGTTACAAACCCCTAAAGCTACCACTTATCCTTCATGACCATCCTCCCAATATTATTGATTACCTTCCTAGGTTCAATGGAGAAGACCATGTGACAATTGGGCAACACATGGTTTCTTTTGAATGGTTCATTGATATTTTACAAATCATCCATGAGGATGTGTTCATGAGAACTTTATGTCAATATTTACATGGGGATGTTGGACTATGGTTCAGACATTTGGAGTCTTATTTGATAGATTAATGGGATGATATTCATGATATTTTCTTGAGGTACCGGGGTGAGAATAAGTCATATGAACAGTACCTATCTGAGTTCTATGCTTTGAAGAAAAAAAGAGATGAGATTGTCACCCATTTCAATAAAATATTCCACAGCCTCTATCTCAACATACCTGTTGCAATTCAACCATTTGAAATTTTTGCTAGGGTTTTTTACACTGCAACACATCATCATCCTTATTTAGTTATTTATCTTGGATAGAGGAAGTCATTATCCTTGCAGTAAATGTTTGTTGATTCATAGGAGGTTGAGGACAATCTTCGAGCTTGTGGAAAGATTTTAGATAAAGTTTGTGACAAATATTTGGAACAAGAACAAGTTTATGAGAAACATAAATTAGATTTGGATGCAGAGGATCAGAAGGAAGCTTATGAACATGAAGGATCAATTATGGGGTATCATTTATTTCAGCATGATAATGCATCATTTTTCTATTCTTCTTCAGATCTTGAAATTATTAGATCATATTTTTCTACCCTTAAACATGCATATGTATATGATCTTGATTGTCATGAGAAATTTTTTGCAGAGGGTGATGATGTTTTTGTTTCAGAGGAAGTTCCTTCCCCTCAGCATCTTTTTGTTGATATTGGAGATCAATTATAATTCTTGGCTTATGATGACCTTCAAGATTATATATTCTCAAGCTATAGTCAAGCATTTTATTTGCATGCAAAAAACTAACATTTTAAAGAATATTCTCTCGTTTGTACATTTGAACCAAAAAAATTTCAAACAAAACTTTGAGAAGTCGGTGATGTAACATCCCCAGCCACCCAGGCTGGGCCATGCTACTCCATAAAAACACTCTGATACCAATTTACAACATCCCCGGCCTTAGACATTTGGGCTATGCTACACCGAAAATCTTGCGGAACTGTATACCAAATACAACATACAAATATTCTACAAATACACAGAATCGTGCAAAATATACAATAGAAAAACACATGCAACATTCATAGGAAAACCCATAAGCGTAAACACATGTATAAATATACAACATGTAAATTAATCACACAATTGATACTTATCTTTGATAGAATACCACCAACTGCGTGCAGACCTTCCACAATCCTCCCAGCCTTAGACCATAGTGCTCAGAACTCTCAGCAGTGGGTCACCCCCAAGATGGGACTAAACTCCACCCAAGTAAAGGGGTTTCTAACCAGGTTGATGCTACACAGAAAATAGGAAGGATTTCATCCAAGGTGCCAACTCAAACTACCATCCCATAGTCTCTCATTCCCCACATGTCTGTCCCACCCCAGTAAGTGTGCCCCTTCTCTGCTCAACAATCCTTCGACTACCCCACTTCCCTTCCAAGGATTCAACAACAGATTGGACAAGAAGTCTCAGAGCACTATGGTTGCAGTTAGGTTCCCTTAGGAAATCAATTCTCAACAATTCTCTCACCTGGTGAGAGTTTCTCATAGGCTTGACAAACCACCTCTTCTATCCTACGGGTGTGACAACCTGCTTCTTCAGTCCATATCTCAAGTTAACCAGGTACATGATTAGGTGAAAGGAAACACTAGAAAATTAGGTAAGGAACAGTATTGGCATGGGTATGGAAAACATATGCTACCATGACAGAGAGGTATTGGGTACAGCTCCAGGGTGTGTGCAAGATACAAAGGTCGAATGATGGAGGCCACAGAGTGAATCGATGGCATATTGGTGAATCGTGACTGGATAGAATGGGAAGAAATTGTGAACGCAAGGTCAAAAGGGAAGAAATGGTTGAAAATGAACTAATTTTCCCCACATATAACTGCATGCGCACTGATTGACACATGGCCCTCCAGGAGCTCATTCCTCTCCACTTGTAATTCATTCCCCTTCACATAAGAACTTAGGATAACATGAGATTTATTCATATCTAAGTCTTCTAGGGATAATATTATAATATTCCCTTGGAGATAAGCCCTTTATCTTAGCCCCTTTCCTAGGCTCTTATCCCCCCCTTTCCCTTCCTAGTGGATTTTGGTCCCCTCCTACTATTTTATCATGGTTGGTCTACATGCAACGATGTATTTTATTAATGAAATGAGTGTTTATATACAAAAATAGGCTCATGGGCCTTTAGCATCTAGGATCTCCGGCCTAATAATCACATAAGCCTTCTGGCCTATAATAACCTAGCTCACCAGCTTATAAAACATATTTACATTTACAAATGGGGCTTGGTCTTGGGGTGTTACACCCCCCTCCCCTTATTTATGCACTTTCCTCAGTGCAATTATATACACATTTACATTTCAAAATTATTTAAAAAGCTCCATGCTTTTGCTAATGAAGTTCATTATCCAACTGGTGCTCTGCTTTCAAGCACCAATTCATGTGTTCATACTGTAGTTGGAATTCATTTGCTCTATTCCGTAGAGTTGCTTCAAAAAAGAATTTCAGCTCACTATTCCATTTGGCACACCCTCCTTATGGAAGATACAATGCCATAAGCATCCTTGAGTTGCCTCTTCCTTGTTGCAATTACCCTTCCGGGCTTAAGCATCCCTTCACTACTACACATTCCTTCAATGATCCATATTTGCAAGGATTTCACACACAAGGAGAGTGTTAACTCATTACCAGAACCTTGCCAAGGTTCTACATTTAAAGGGCTCCAATATCTCCAATCGTAGTTGTTCTTCCCAAGCATTCCAACTTTAATAAATATTATCTCATCTGCATCACACACATGCAGTTATCATGTGAGATCATTATAAAAATTCATTTAGAAACTCAAAGTTATTTCATAAGGAATTCAACTTTTCCCCAAAATATGAAATTCTATCTCATAATTTTTCCTAGTTGTTGCAATAGTAGGAATGCAAAATTCCTTATGGATTTCAACAACACCATACTGAATACCACTTTTCCTGCAATGATTCCATCTTGCATTCAGCCAATATATTTTCAGTATTTCCTGTACATCATACTTTCATTTCCATATGCACCAAAACCTTATGAAGTGATCTTAGAATTGTCTACACTTAATAATTCAATCACACTATCAAACAATTTATCAAAGAGAATGAGTCATCATTCTCTGCATAAGAATTTTCAGCAATTATACTTTCCTTTTCCTAGCAATTATTACTATGTTTCATGAACAAAAATTTCTTGCAGTCAATGCTCATGTGACTACTTGACTTGCAACTTTCATGTTGCAATGTCTAACAATTCCTGAAATGTTCTCAACTCCATGAGTTAGTAACATTTCAGTTGTTAGTATAATCACTTCCATTAGATAACATATATGCATGCATTCACAAGAATGCATTCAAGCATAACAATGTTATCATGCATAATTGCAACTCTACCACTTACTATGCATGAGTGCAATTCTCAATGCATATCTATTCAATGCACCTTTGCATTGATTTTAAGAATTCTCTATATCTAAGTCATGTATCTCACCATCGGTAAATTGGAGATCTAGCCAATGCCTTGATACATTCTCCATACACTTCCTATTGTCTTCTCAATTATTTGGATGCCTTCCTTTTCGACCCGAACACTACACCAAGAATATAATTTTGTGGTGTTCATTAGTATTAGCAAAAAGGTTGCAGTCCAAGTATTATTTAGAAGTAGGAAGTTCATTGGATATTTGTATGGTACGTAGCATTTCCATATCCATACATTTCCATAACCAACCATGCCTTGGTCACATACATGCCTAGCTTTTTTGGCATCCATTCCTATAACAGGTTCATACCCTTTATTTCTTTGGTTATTACCTCATAACCAAATTAACATGACATGCTACTATGTCATTGTGTGCATTCAAAAGATAAGAATATTTGATAATTATTATAGGCCTCCAGCCTTTACCACACCTAGTGGTATCTTATTCACATTAATGCATTCCACTAAAATAATAATGTGATTTTATAAAATAACTCTGGCTGAGGAAATTCTTACCTAGATTCCCTTCAACAATTATGCAACATAATTTTATAAAAATACTTACCCGCATAGCTTCCCTTATATAAATTTAATGCTACATGACTAGTTGATGATAGTAGAATCCCCCATGCCTCTTTTATCAGTCTTATAATCAACACTTCATCTTTTTGTTTCTTCCTTCCATATGTAGCAACATCAATAGCACTACTTGCAAACATGCAAGAATTATCTCTTTCCTCTTTCTCCCTATATCACTTTTCTTTTTTGTTCCTAGAAGTCTTCATTCCTCAGTATTCATTTATTTCTTGGATCCATCTAACCCAACTCACACTTGGAAATTTTTTATTTCCAATCATGTTGTCTTATAGACCTTGGATCTTCAACATCCATTTACTTTTAAGGACTAAACTACTTCATCCCTTTCCTGGTTAAATACTTTAGCACTTGTGGTTTCTTGCACCATTATCTTCTCTTTTCTTAGCCACCTAAACTCAAACTTGAATTGTGTAGCCAATCTATAGTGTACTATAAGGATGCACATAAGCCTTCTTTGCCAGTTGCACATAATTAACTGAAAGTACTTAACACCGCTTTTAATTTATCATCATAGTTTCCAATGATACTTCCAACCTCTGAGAATGTCACTCATGGCTCTATGCCACTTGAGATGGATTCTTGTAAGGTACCATCTCTTTTGCATTCTATACCAAGTGTAGAACCATTTTCTTCTTCATCATTCCTTATTGATTCCTCTTTAGAAATTCATTTCTTTTTTAAGTTCTTCTTGACTTGATATCTCCATGCTAGAATCTTTCTTATCTACTTTGCACTCTTGTATCTATATATTATGTTGATATTAATTTTCAGCATTCCACTATTACTTGGATCCCTCTAATCCAACTCCTACATGACCAAATTACATTTCCATTCATTCTCTTGGATTAACCTTGGATATTTAACATCAATTTCTTTATTGATGCAAATTGATTTAGCCTTTCCTTGACTGATCATATCAACACTTGGATTTGCTTGATGAACTATTACTTTCTCCTATCCTGACCCATTTGATTTCAACCTGACTTGCTAAATCAACTTCCATCATGCCATATTGATGCACCTATTCCTGCTTCTCCATGTTTTTATTTATTTTGGACTAACATCCCAATGTACCCTGTCAATGCACTCATCTCTTGGGAATGTACTCAACAGTCCTTCCCATTGTTGTCACAGTTCCCCGACTATTCCAAAAGACTATGTATAACTTGGTTTCCATTGATTAATACCTTTCAACTATTTAATTTACACATGAACGTCACCTAGTCTCTAGTATATTTAGCTTTGAGTAATTCCTCAGCTAGGAGTTTTACCGCATCATTCTAGATCCAATATTTCCATAGTATATTGTTTTATGCCTTAACCGACATTCCTTACTTATGTGCACCTTCATTTCCTTACCCTTGAAGTGATGTCCTTCATACCATGCTTTCATTGTACACTCCGATAGAAATAATGGAGGTGCTATCTCCAAATTGTAGGACTGATCCTTGGAGATGTTACATCTTATCTTCAAATATACTCCTTGTTTCTCTTTATCAGAAAAAAAAAATAAAAAAAATAGCATTTTAACCTATCAATATTTTAGAGTAGATATTCCCACACTATATTTCCTTATCTGTACATTGGCATCCTTTAGAGTGAATGGAATTCCACTACTTCATTCACTAAATGAGCTACTCTTATACCCAAATTCCATCAAGCACTCTGATTAACATGAGTGGATTTCCTGTAGTGGATTCCCAAAACTTCATGGTTGCACCTAGATTTGTATATTAACATTCATCAATCTTGGCCTTTTATCATCTTGTGGAATATTATTGACATAAAATTATTTCCTCAAGTTCCTCAGTTCATTCTTGATACCAGGTCCAAACTCTTTCATATACTATAAAACCATCCCTTTTTTGTAACATTCCTTCAACTGCAGTGCTGAAATTTCTCCAACAGTTACTACCCTGGGAATTACATGTAATTTCCATAGGTTCCCTTCTTTATCCCAACAAGTGAATGGTTTATTATAACAATATAGGATAACATGGTGTTTTTCCAACCAATCCATACCAATTAGACGGTCATAAGAACCTAAAGGAAATATGTTCAAATCTTCCCTGGTGCTTAGTCCATTCATGTCCATTGGACATGACTTAACCATCTCATTAACTTTTCTTTTGGTAGCTTGATGCACCAACCAAGATTTTCCATGCTTGCTTCTTGGAAAATGAAATCCTTCCACCATCTTAGGATCTATATAACTATGACTAGCTCCTTAATTAATTAAAATAACATTGGCTTGGTTGTTGATCATACCTTCCACTTCAATCATATGTGACTGAAACTTTGCTTGCTTGTTGTTTAGGGATGCATAGATACTAGGTATACTTCTACCCATGTCCTCCACTGTTTCATCTTGTTTTACATTGTGAACAATCCTCCCTTTTTCACCCCTTTGAGGATGATCTCTAAACATATGATCTCCCCCACAACCTCAACATTTAATAGGTGATGTTTTTGGTATTTTTCCCCCTGTATGAATCATTTTGGGTTCCATATTGCATTATAATTATTTCTTCTAATTTTTCCTGAAAATTTCCTACCCATGTCAATTTGATTAGTGAGTAGTTATATTCTATTGTTCAATACCTTTCCAACACCTGCTTCCATGCTCAATTCCGAGTCTTGAGCAGAAAGTTATGGGTATTTGGAATTATCCTTTCAGTGAGGCAATCCCTGTACAAGTGATCTTCCTCTTCAGAGCCGAATTAGTTCTTGGACCCTCTCTTCTAGTTCATAGGTCCTTATTACTTCTTTAGGTGCAGGTCCATACAAATTGGAACCCCATGGACTCCTTATCTAAGCCCCTTTTTGTCTTTAAAAAAAATTCCGGGCACCAGCCCTTTTTCTTCAGCTCTCAATCTCAAGTGACCACGACCTATGACCAAGTGCTTAGATGAAAGGAACTTATCCAAAGCTTTGGGAATTTGGGGCTCCGGAACTTTGGGATTCATAGGTTCTCATAGCTTCACACTTTACTTCTCCCAAACGTCGAATTGGCGAACTCCCGAAGAGGCTCTTCGGATCTTCGCTCTTCATAAGTTCTTTCGACAACTTACTCCAGTTTCCCTAAACACCGAACTGGTGAACTCCCAAACTATCTCTCTCTATAGATTCACTACTCCAGTTCTCTAGAGCTTCATGCTTCAAAGGTTCTTACATCAAGACATTTTAATTCTTCTGAATGCAGAATTTATGAAATTTTAGGCTGGTGTTTCGACGTTTTGTTACTCTAGCGCTACACTGCTTCGGGATTCGGAAGTTTGGAACACACCACATGCTATGTTCCTTGAACGCCGAACTGGCGAAATCCCATAGAATCTCTCCACAACTTCGTGCTTTGGAGGTTCTTGCAACAACAAACTCCCATTTTCCCGAATGTCGAACTTCCAGAGTCTCTTTAGTAACTACACACCAGGGGTACTACATGTCAAAAATATGGAGATGACACATGGCCCAATCAACGGGTGACACATGTCAAGTTCTAATTCATACAAAAGGTCTATGAAAAACATGAAATAGGATGACACATGCCATGCATAAAGTATTTCCACGTCACCCTAGGTGACGTCAATAGGCCACATCACTCTGACACTCTGGGACTTCGTAACTCCGGGCTTCAGAGAATTTCACACCAACATCTTTCAAAACACCTAAACGCCGACTTGGAAAACTTCTGAATATACGTTATTCAGATCTTCGGGGCTTAAGAGCTTCATAACTTTGGGCTTCAAAGTTTTCTTCTACAACACACTTCAAAACTCCTGAACGTCGAGTTTCTGAACTATCAAATAAGTGACCCCCGAAGCTTCGAGACTATGGCACTCCGGGACTTCAAAAATTTCCGCACCAAAACAACTTTCACCCTCAATCCTTCAGAAGGCTGAATACTTGATAATCTGCAGACAAGTGTCCCAGATAACAGACGATCTGGATTGACTTCGGAGTTCAAGACTTAGGGATATTTTCTTCCAAGCAACTTAAGAACTCGTTTCTCCCGAAGTGTCGAACCTATGAACTGTCATAATATATATGGCTCACACTCGCCTGCATGTAGATCCGACGGCCCAGATCTGTCTTTTTCCAAATCTAGTGTTCATGCATTTTTTCTCATGATCTACGACATAAATTTGCTATGGGACTTCGAAGCTTCGGGGCTTTTGCTTCTTTCTCAACAAAAGGCTTAAAACAACCAGAGGGGTGAAGTTTGAAGGACTTTAGTTCTTAATGATTTTGCACCTTCTCTAGATCCAATGGCTTTGACGGATTTGTCTTCTCCCGAACATATCCAACAGCCCAGATCTAATATTGTGGCCCAAAACCATGGTTGTTGTGGTTTCTTTCCTTTGTTGGCTTTCACGAACCAAAAAACCTCCTGAGCTCTTGAACACAGTCAAAGTGTTCTCTCAACGCCCTCTCAACACCCTGTAACTTCAATTATATGTGAAATTTCACTACAATTTCAACTTACATGACCCATCTAGGCTTAGTGTTGAAAACTGGAGATCTAATACCAATTTGTAAGACCTCCAACCACCTAGGTCGAGCCATGCTACTCCATAAAAACAATTTGATATCAATTTGCGACATCCCCAACCTTAGACCGTTGGGATATGCTAAACATAAACTATTGTGGAAGTGTATACCAAATACAACATACAAATATTCTACAATACACATAATCATGCAGAATATACAATAGAAAAACACATGCATCATTCACAGGAAAAACCATAAACATAAACACATGTATAAATACACAACATATAAATTAATCACACAATTGATACTTATCTTTAATAGAATACCGCCAACTGCATGTAGGCCTTCCACGATCCTCCCAGCCTTAGACCACGCTTCTTAGAACTCTCAGCAGTGGGTCACCCCCGAGATGGGACTAAAATCCACACGAATAAAGGGGTTTCTAACCATGTTGATGCTACATAGACAAAGAGAATGATTTTGTCCCAGCTGCCAATTCAAACTACCATCCCACAGTTTCTCATTCCCCACATGATTTTCCCACCCCAGGAAGCGTGCCCCTTCTCTTTGCAATAGTCCTTCGGTTTCCCCACTTCCCTTCTAGGGATTCAACAATAGGCCGGATAAGAAGTCTCAAAGCACTATGGCTTCATTTGGGCTCCCTCAGGAAATCAATTCCCAACAATTCTCTCACCTAGAGAGAGTTTCTCACGGGCCTGACAACCCGCCTCTTCTATCCCACATGCTTGACAACTCTCTTTTTCACCCCTGTGAGGACGATCTCTAAACATATGATCTCCCCACAACCTCAACATTTAATAGGTGGTTGTTTTGGTCTTTGCCACCCCATCTCAATCATTTTGGGTTCCATAATGCATCGAAATTATTTATTTTGATTTTTCCTGAAAATTACCTGCCCAAATCAATTTTATGAGTGAGTAGTTATATTATACCATTTAAGACCTTTCCAACACCTACTTCCATGCTCAATTCTGAGTCTTGAGAAGAAAGTTATGGATATTTGGAATTGTCCTTTCTGTGAAGTAATCCTTGTACATGTGACCTTCCTCTTTAGAGACGAATTAGTTCTTGGACCCATGTTGAAACCTATATTCTAGTTCACAAGTCCTTATTAATCCTTTAGGTGTAGGTCCATACAAATCGGAACCCCAAAAAATCCTTCTGTAAGCCCCTTTTTTTCTTTAAAACAATTTTCGGTCACCAACCCTTTTTCTTCAGCTCTTAATATCATGTGACCATGGCCTATGACCAAGTGCTTAGATGAAACACGCTTATCCTGAGTTTTGGGAATCTGGTGATCTGAAACTTTGGGCTTCTGAGGTTCTCATAGCTTCACACTTTACTTCTCCCGAACGTCAAACTAGCAAACTCTTGGAGAGGTTCTTTCGACAACTTACTCCAGTTTCCCCGAACATCGAACTGGAAAAATCCTGAACCATATCTCTCTATAACTTCACTACTTCAGCTCTCCGGAGCTTTGGGCTTCAAAGGTTCTTACATCATTACACCTTAATTTTCTTGAACGCCGAATTTTTGAATTTTCGGGCTGGCATTTTGACGTTTCGTTACTCCGATGCTCAGCTACTTCGAGCTTCGGAATTTTGGACCACACCACATGCTACATTTCTCGAACGTTGAACTAGTGAAATCCCAGAGAAGATTTCCATAGCTTTGCACTTAAGAAGTTCTTGCAACAACAAACTCTCATTTTCCTGAATGTCGAATTTACAAACGTTTGAAGTCTCCTTAGTAACTATGCACCAAGGGTACTACGTGTCAAAAATATGGAGATGACACGTGGCCCAATCAACGGGTGGCATATGTCAAGTTCCAATTCATACAAAAGGTTTGTGAAAAACATGAAACAGGATGACACATGGCATGCATAAAGTGTTTCCACATCACCCTAGCTGACGTCAGAAGTCCACGTCACTTTGACACTCCAAGACTTCGTAACTCCAAGCTTTGAAGGATTTCACACCAACATATTTCAAAACACATGAACGCCAAACTGGTGAACTTCCAAATATATGATATCTAGAGCTTTGGGGCTTCGAAGCTTTAGAACTTCGGGCTTCAGAGGTTTCTTCTACAACACACTTCAAAACTCCTAAATGCCAAGTTTCTAAACTCCCGAACAAGTGCTCCCTGGAGCTTCAGGACTCTGGAGCTCCAGGACTTTAGAACTTTCCACACCAAAACAACTTTCACCCATAATCCTCCAAAAGGATGAATACTTAATAATCTATAGAAATGTGTCCCTGATAACAGACGGTCTGGATTGACTCTAGAGTTTGGGACTTTGGGAGATTTTCTTCCAGGTAACTTAAGAACTCGTTTCTCCTAGAGTGTCGAACCTCCAAAGTATCGTTAGATCTGCAGCTCACACTCAACCGCACACAAATCTGACGACCCATATATTTTCTTCACCAAATCCAATGGTCATACATTTTTTTCCTATGATCTATAGTGTAGATTCGCTCTAGGACTTCAGAGCTTCGGGGATTTTTCTTCTTTCTCAACAAAAGGCTTAAAAAAGTCAGAGGGGCGAAGTTTGAAGGAGTTTAGTGCTTAATGACTATGCACCTTCTCCAGATCTAATGGTGTTGGCATCTTTTACAGGCAGCGTATTCTTGTTATTGATGGCAAGTACAACAATGAAGATGGCTTAAGTACAGTAAGAATGTGCTAGGCGGGCACCAGAAGTATTTTGGGAAGACACAACAAAGAAAGATCGATAAGATTAGAAGAGATAGTGCAAAGTATGTGTGTTTGTCATTGATGGAAAATATCGCGACCATCAACGCAAGGATAATGGCATGGCGAAGGCAAGGAAGATCAACAATGATGATGGCATGAAAAGATAAGAAGCGTAACAATGAAGAGCAACAATGATCATTGGATCCCATTCAGAATTCTCGATGACCGTCAGATCTGAATCCAGACAGGAGGGGCGCAAAGATGGAGGATAGATCTTGGGCGTTAGATCCGAGCATAGGGTACGACCATCATTGGATCTAGGAGAACCTACATGTTCTTTAAAGTGCTAGGAGAAGCGGGCTTACAAAATGTCGAAACAGGCACATCGACTGGAGTTTCGAATACCGGGAGTTGGAGGAGTCAAGAGTCGAGATTCTTCATCACAGGAGTCTTGAAGTGTCCAAATGCGAAACGCCAAAAATCCTGAAACAGGCACATCAAACAAAGTTTCAGATACCGGGAGTTGGAGGAGTCAAGTGTCGAGACTCTTCATCACAGGAGTCCCAAAGTGCCAAAATTTGAAACGCCGAAAATCTCGAAACAGACACATCGACCGGAGTTTCGGATTCTGGGAGTTGGAGGACTCAAGAGTCAAGACTCTTCATCACAGGAGTCCTGAAGTGCCAAAATGCAAAATGCTTAAAATCCCAAAACATGCATATCAACCGGAGTTTCGAATACCGGGAGTTGGAGGAGTCAAGAGTCGAGAATCTTCATCATAGGAGTCCCAAAGTGCCGAAATGTGAAACATCGAAAATCTCGAAACAGGCACATCGACTAGAGTTTCGGATACCGGGAGTTGGTGGAGTCAAGAGTCGATACTCTTCATCAGAGGAGTCCCGAAGTGTCGAAATGCGAAATTGAGAAAGCGTTGTATGGATAAGTGCTTGGTCACCGCCAGTGGTCACATTGTCGAAGAGCTGTAGAGAAGAGCTCCAAGAGACAAGCTCCATTTCGGAGGTTGGGACATGGAGAGTTGAGATAACTCATCACAGAATCCCCGAAACTCAAAATGCGAAATGTGTGTTCAGAATTGGCCCCTGGTCATAACCTATGGCCACATCAACGAAGGCTCAAGGGAGGAGGTAGCACGAAGATAATCTCCATTTGGGAGATCATGACTTGGAGAGATGAGATGCCTCACCACAGGAATGCCGAAATGCCAAACTGTCGAATTGCGAAATGGAAAAATAAGCATGAGACCCATCATTTATGATCCAATGGTGCAGGTTATTTGGGAATATGATCAAAGGGATACTGTTTCTCTTCATAGTTAATTGATCAGTGGCGATTCAGTTGCTGATGCGGTTTTTGGAGGTTCACATAGTAACTTCTAGAAATGACTGATTGCTTCTGCCAGAGGACTCGAAGAGACTTCAGGGTGATCACCAGAGAAGCTGAAGAGTCTCAAGGAATCTGCCAATGGAATGAAGACTACTCATAGAGGCGATTGACAGATGGAAGAGCATTGAAGCTTGTAATTGCAACAGAGAGGATGAGCTCGACAATGAAAAAGAAGACAAAGAGTCTCGACTGCTATACAAGCTAAGGAATCTCAGCATAACACCCAGTGATGATGAACACATGGGTATAACCGCCAGAGAAGCTAAGGAATTGCCATGATGATCAAGAAGAGGACTCGACACGAGGAGAACATGCAGAACAGAGAGAGTGTGTTGATGCTCGAGGGAGTGAAGCCGTGGAAATGTGGAGTGGCAGTGAATATCCTGAGGCGGAGAACAATGGCGTTGTGAAGAGAATGTAGAAGGATTGTGCATATGGTATGCACAAGGTGCACATAGACTATAAGAATGCAGAACAAAGAAGAGATGGGTGTTGTTGTTGAGAGTGATTCAGGTGTGTATAAGGAGGCAGAGTGTAGCAGTTGAAATGCACATAAGAGGAATGGTCCATAGAAGGGACATGGCATGCAGAGCATGAAAGGAAGAAGAACATAAAGCATAAGGAAGAGGTGAAGGAAGAGACCGATGCAGGTAGAGAAGAGCATTGTAGCAGATCAATGATGAGACCGGTAAGCCATTGATGAACATTATATCACTGTAATTCATTTCAGTAGCAAAGATTGATATTTAAGGGTGGTAGGGAGGTTCTAGGGAGGACTGTTGTCCTCATAGGTTCAAGTGGGTACTTGAACACGGGGATTTGTAGCTTCCATCTGGTTGCAGCCAGAAAAACCAGGGTGGTAGGGTGGTGCAAGGGAGAACATTGGTTCTCTGATATACAGGTCAGTGCCTGTGTAATTGGAAGTTGGTGCTTCCATCCAATTGGTGCTGAAACTCTTAGGGAGTTGGTGCTTCCTTCTAGTGGGTGCTAGAGAAACCAGGGAGTTGGTGCTTCCTTCTAGTTGGTTCTAGAGAAACCAGGCAGTCAATGCTTCCTTCTAGTGGGTGCTAGAGAATTCAGAGAGTTGGTGCTCATAAGTATGATAATGTACAAAATGTAAGGATTACTTTGTTGGACACACCTACCACACTTAGAGGGGGGGTGAATGAGTGTGGGGCTCTTTTTCCCAAAACTGCCCTCTTGCACAAAAACTCATCAATTAGCATTCAACATTTATTCATTACCCATTGTTGTCATTTATAACCAGTT
>ML809641.1:363867-378078 GCA_009831015.1 Picea engelmannii | reverse complement strand
ATTAATGCCTTTGCTGTGATTGGTTTGTGTTGTTGTGATTGGAACGACACAAGAGCATCGGAGCAGAGCAAGGAACAACAGAGATTAAAGGAGAGAATTCATAAGGTATGTCCACCATCCATTTCTCTTAGTTCATTCAATATCTAAATCTAGGGAAAGTGTAGTATTCTGTCACGTTTTGTTCCAGATCCAGGTGGATCTGGAGAGATTGGTCTGTGTCCGCACTCACGAATTTATCCATAAACAAGGTGCATTACAAAATGATGTCAAAACAGCTCACTAAATTAAGTACACTTACATTATATTTAAAATTGGGTTTGTACAAGGGATATTACAATCCCCTCCCCTTATTTATGCACTATCCTTAGTGCATCATATACCCATATACAAAAAAAAATTCAAAAATCCTCAAAAATATGTGGGTATTTTGTCCGCATTGCATCCTCATGCTCCCAAGTAGCATCCTCAGGACCGTACCAGGTCCATTGGACCTTTACAATCCCTATGGATCGATTCTGGAGCTGTTTGATTTTCTGGTCCAAAATGCACACCGGATGCACTTGAAAAGTGCCTTCTTGCTCCACCTGAATCACATTCCAATCAATAACATGATTAACATCATGTATATATTTCTTTAACAATGATAAATGGAATACATTATGAACATACATAGATGCAGGCAATGCAATCATATAAGCAACTGGACCATTCCTCCTTAGGATTTCAAATGGCCCAAAAAATATGGCTGCCAACTTGGCACAACTTCCTAGCTTTAGGGAACTCATGTTAGATTTCACCTTCAGGAAAACATGATCACCCACTTTGAATTTCCTGTGGGTTTTTTTCTTATCGACATAACTTTTCTACCTATCTTGGGCAGCTTTCAAATTCTGCTTAATTTTTATCATTTGGTCCTCCATCTCCTTGAGCAACTTTGGCCCAACTACTATCCTATCAGTTGGATTATCCCAACTCACTAGAGTGTTGCACTTTCTGTCGTAAAGTGCCTCAAATGGGTGTTATAACCCTAATTTTCACCATACATGCTTACCTGGCATCAGGCCATCTCAGATCCCTTCTTTGCCAAAATCATTGTTGAACAACTCTTTAAAAAACCTCTTTTATAAAGGCCCATGCACCCTACTCCATCACTGCACGTGTGTACACACTAGCTGACCTAAAACATCCCGCGTGGACCAACAAAAGCATGAAAAAAGGAAAGTTTCCAATGGAACACACAGCTTTGGGTGAGTTAACTGAAACTCTCGACCATGCATGGCCGAGGGTTCGTCCAAATACCTAGCTTCTTCTAGCCTATAAAAGAAGGGCTAGGGGTCCCATTTGGAAGAGGAAAAAGATAGCAAAGAAACTCTGCCCAATTTCATATTTCCATTGTCCCAACCCTTTAGCCATCCTTGTGCAAGAAGAGATACAAAGCAAATAAGTTGGAGGACATTTGAAGAGGAGCCCAGGATCAAGATTCATGGAGCAGTGGCCAATCTCGACATTTGTAAGTTGATTCATTTAAAGTAATAAAGAAATGTTTTTCCTATCCCACTTTATGAGTTCTTCATAATACAGTAAATATATGTTTGAATCTCTAACCCATTAGTCTATAGGTAAAATGCATGTGTAGTTTGTTGCTTGTTTTGCATACAGATCAGCTTTGAAAGGAGGACTACTAACAAGTGATCAAGTAGGAGGAAGGATTGACATCAGCCATCCGGAACAAGGTATGTTGGTCTAAACCATGTCTTTGTTGAAAAGGAATGGGGTTTAAGTTTGGGGACGAAGGTAGAAAGTAGATTTCTTTCGATCATAGCTGCATGCATAAGATAACCCTATTTGCTATTCCATAAGTGGATTTCCCTCACAACAGAATTGGCAACCATACTGGGGAAATCTCTAAGGTTCCTAGGAATTTAACTTGTTTTTTGGTAGTTTTAAAAGACTGGTTTTCTTGCCTGTTTTTTAGTTTCTACAAAGTCTGAGCTAGCAGAGAATCTGGTTTTCTTGCCTATTTTTTAGTTTCTACAAAGTCTGAGCTAGCAGAGAGTCTGGTTTTCCATACCAACTTTCTCTTTTATTTGCTTGAATGTGTTTTTTTGGGACCCACAGAGGTACACGTGGCCTGCATAAGGTCTGCACGCGTGTACCTGCGCCCTACTCTCTTACAACCCACGTGTGAACGCTAGCTGAAGAAGTAGCAATAGCATGTAGATTCCAGAAAATTTTGGAGGCAATCATCCTCTTCCCTGTCAGAATCAGTGATTCTCAGGGGTTTTCTAGAATTCTTTCTAAGTCTTGGTTGTTTGCAGTCTTCTCTCATATTGGTTTGTTTTTACGATTTTTTTCCTTATATTGTTTTCCTTGTTTCTATTAAAGAGAGTGTCTAAGCCTTTAGGAGATCCTGGTTATCAATATCAGTGGTCTATTCCTAGTTTGGATTGTCTGTTTTTATTTTTTCTCAGAGTTTTAGAGATACACGCAGCTTGTAGAAGGTCAACCCACATGTACACGCCCTTTGGATCTATACAGCTCGCGTTCACACTCTTGTTGTTGGAATATCAGTAGCGCAATTGGGCAGGATAGTTTTTGTTGAGGGTACGGCAGTCATCCTTTCCCTTGATGAGATTTATACCTCTTAGGTATTTGAATCTCTATCTTAGCAATCAATAGCTTAGGATTAATCTTAACCTTAGCTTTCTTTTCCTCATTTAAAAAAGGCTGTCATAAAAAAGAATTTTTTTTAGGGTTTTTAGACAAGTGTGAGTCATTTTTTAAAGTTGCTAGTGTGTGATTTGTTGAAGTGATTCTTTGTGATCTGCGATTAGGCCAGAATTTTTTTTCTTGGTTTTTACTTGTTGGTATTTTTCCTTTTTGCTTTATCAGCATTTAAATAAATAAAAAAATCTCTTTCATTTTGTTGTTTGGTTGAAGAAGTGTGATTTTGCATTATTAGCCAGGGAAAAGTCTTTTATTTCATAAGTTTTTGCAGTTTACTTAGATCATAAGTAGCTCATAGTCGAGTGAAATTCCTCTTGAGTTTGTTGTCCAAAATCTTAGAAAATTTAAAAAAAAAATTGAAAGGTCGTTGAAATTTTGCATTAAGTGAAAGTTTTTGTTTCCAACTTTTTATTCATTTTTATTTCATCTTTTACACATCATCAATTTCACTTTCATACCCCTTGACATAAGACAAGCCATAAAATTAACACTAAATCTAAAATTTATTAGACTTTTATGTTTGTAGGGTTAACCAACTAGTTCAGGATTAGGGCCTTGGATTAGGTTGGAGAGGAAACTCTTCAAGGACATTGAAAATCAAACATTGGAGTCTGAGTTAGGGAGTGTCTAAGTCTAGTATCGTGAAAGTTATCTATGACCCCCCTCTAACACAAGGGATAAACACAAGGTCGCATGCGGAAAGGTAGCGGAGATAACCCCTTCAAAGTTGGACCAATCGTAGTGGAGAACACATATAGAGGACTTGTTTTGGGATTCCGTCGATTGCATTTTCTACGGGGCTTCGTGGGTCTCGAATCCATTCGAGGTCCTCAAATTTCTTCCAGACCACTTGCTTTCGATACCCTTGATATTTTTTGGGCTCGATACCCTGCTCATTGTGGTCTAGCAGACTTTCGACTGTACCCGCCTAGTGACTGTTCGTGTGTTGGCAATCTAGTTTCCTATCTTTTTTAGGGACATACACAGGTGATTGCGGAGGTATACCATGGTACCTAGGATAGACATCGGACCACACTTTGCATATTATACATGGAGGGTGCTTCCATGTTTGAGTTTCACTTGCACCGGTAAGTTTCTCTAGTTTTGGTTGTTGTAACTGTTCTTCCAATTAATTTAGTGTTTGCATGTCTTCTCTTCTAGGGACTTTTTTTAGTGTGTAATACTTTTGAACATGTAGACTACCCTAGAGTGTCTTTGATCTTCTCACATAGTGGAGGATCATGAGCTCCACCGGTCATGAAGGCTTCTTGGTCTGTCGCTGCTTACACTAGAGCCATCCCCACCACCATTAAGGCGAAAGCTAGACCAACAAGGTTCTTTTGAAGCAACCGGGTCACAAGCAATTGTGCCTGGCCAACATCCGGAGGAATCGACCATTTTGGACCTTGAAGCGAACGCTCTTGGATCGGTTGAAACCCCAACCACTAATTTATTGGCACCTTTCATCGTACCAATTCAATTTTACGAGTGCCAGATAGTGTTGCACACAGCAATGGAAACAAATGTTGTTACTCCTTCTAGTAATTCTTCAATTCCCACTACGGTTGTCACCATAGGAGAGTTTTCACCTCCTAACCCACCATCACCGGTCCAAGCTACCATGGTCTTGACCGCCTCTACATCGCACAGTGGTCTGATCCTGTCTTTGGTAGCGGCCACAACCCCTTTCACACCAAGTGAGACAGGCCCTCCATTCTCGTACGTGATGCCTAGTTCGGTTACAAGTCCTGTACTTTCCTACTCCACCTTACAGACTTCAGGTCTAGGGGTAGGGAGCTCTAGCGCTCCTCTGCAAGGTCACATGGGGGGCACTCCTACTCCTTTTAATGATTTCCCTTACGGAGGAGGTCATATACCTCCTTCGTCCCCTTCACTCTGTGGCTTGCATCAGCAATCCGTCAGGCAACCTACACACCATAGTTTATTTGGAGCGGGGAGTCAAGGACCACCTTTGCATAGTATGCTGGTAGGTTCGACACCGTTTTCTTTGATCAGAACATTTGGTAACAACACCTTCTCATCAGTCGCCTTCCCAACTGGGGGCAATCCTAGTTTTGGATAATCTATTCCTATGCAGGGTACTATTCCTACACAGGGGGCAAACCTAGGAACTTCTTCTACATCAGGGCCTTGGAATTCTTGGCAGGGATCCGTTCCCTCGTCCGGAATGTTGATCTGGGGTAATTCTTTCCACAATCAATGGAACCCCAGACAAACTACTATGCCTATCCCCATGGGACCGACATAGGGTAACCCTTCCCAGAGTCCTTCGAATATAATTCATGCCCAACCATCTATGTCCTATTTGGAAAATCAATCGATGATGTCTCCACATATGCAAAATCCATACACTGGCCAGGGCCATGGTTTCTACCAGAATCCAGGCCAGCAGCTAAACTTTTCCTGGAAACCTGGTGCCAGTCAAACTCCAGGCCCCTTTTTCCCAGGTTATCACCAACAACCCAAACTACCCTTCTTTGCGACTTTGCACTTGCCAGATTTGACAAGGTTGTTGAATGACCCCATTTGTCATGATCCGTGTTGGCCTCCTATGCCGACAAAGTTGCCTTCGGACATTCCAAAGTTTGAAGCCAAGCCTAATGAAGATCCAGGAGATCATGTGACTACCTTCCATCTTTGGTGCTCATCTAACTCGTTGAAAGATGACTCCGTACAATTGTGATTGTTTCAACATACTCTCATTGGGAGTGTCATGAAATGGTACATTGAGCTCGATCGCTCAAGATACTCTTCCTTCGGCGAGATGGAAATGGCTTTCCTAAACCATTTCTAGTTACCTGTGAGATACGATGCTGGCACAGAGCTACTGGTAAATTTCAAACAAATGATAGCGGACCATATCTCTGATCACATCCAAGAATGGAGACACTAGAAGAGTCTAATTAAGGTGTCAGTCCCACCATCATTCCTGCTTGAGTGGTTCCTTAAGTCTTTGGTCCCGCAATTATCCAAAGACGTTGCAACATCGGGAGTATTCTCTGAAGAAGACGCCATCATGAGAGCTCAACAATTTGAGCTCATCTATTCTCAATCCGGTTTATTATACAACATCCTGCCAGATGCGCCACACTCAATACTGGATAAAACTAGATAAAGAGTTGGACCACATGCCGATGGTATTGTTGGTTCAGCACAAACAAAGCCCGTTGAGCAATTGACGAAGCAGTTGCAACAGTTATCTATACAACAAACAACGACCAACCAAACTACTACTTTGGTTGTTCCCCCTACCAAAACGTCAGAGGTACACACAGTTCAATCGACTATCCCAAAGGCCACCCAACAGCCTAAAGGAAAGAAAAAACAACGAAATAAGGGTAAGGGGGATAAAAAACCTACCGATAATGCTGGTGGGGACAACACTGAGAAAAGGAAGGCGAGGTATCCATGCAACTTGTGCATGGAAGACCACCCGACCCATCTATGTCCTCGTCTTGCAGAAGCCCAAAAGTTTGTGACGCAGCAACAGCCTCCTGTGTTGACCAATCCATTTCAACATGGGAAAAATATAACCCAAGCCTCTGCAAGCATGGAAGGGGGCAGCCAAGAACCCTCTCTGCCTGCAAATAACCCCGCATCTGCGAATGTCTATATGGTGAGGGGTGATGCTTTTATATCGACTAGAGGGAATGACTATAGTAAACCAAGCGCTTCTGAGAAGAGTAAAGAAGTTGAATTCCCATCTCTTCCTCTACATATTGAGAATACGTTAGGTGAAACAATGACATGCATTCCCAAAGGCGCATTCAAAAAATCTTCTCATAACCCAAACGTAAGGGCCACCCAGAACTACTCTGTGGTGGAAGATTTATCACAAACCCCTTGTGCGATGTACACTTTGGAGGTCCTCCAAAGATGCCCTTCCCAAAGGAAAGCCTTGTTAACCACTTTAGGATCTACCGAAACTTGTAATCCGGGTACAATTATGTTGGATACAACCGACCTAAAACCTCGTCTGTCTTACCACATAGCGTTTTAGATAGTAGTGGCTTATCCCATGAAAACTTTTACCCGAAATATCTTCTGCACGATGTTCGATGAGGGAGCCTCGACATGCGTTATGTCATTGGCATGTTGGAGGGTCGTTGGCCAACCCATTTTTTCTCCATCACCTACTCTCCTCACTTCTTTTGACGGTCATTCATTCTGACCACATGGTATCATTCCCTCTTTCCCCGTGCAATTAGGAAGGAAGAATGTGTGTGTCGAGGTAGAGGTAGTCGATGCACCCATCGACTATAACCTCTTGTTAGGAAGGAGTTGGACTTATGCCATGCAAGTTGTGGTTTCTACCATTTTCTGGGTCTTGTTGTTTCCACACGAGGGTCGGATAGTGACCATCGATCAATTGTCTTTCTCCAGACCTGACCCTTCATTGGGGGCATCCACAGTCCCGATGATTGATAATCCTCAACCAGGTGTAGTCAACGTAGGGGTTGGTTTGTGCCCATATTTGATGGGTACCTTCGATTACCCGCCCCCTCAAGGTGATATCAAGTTTATATCCAATCACCATAAAGTTGAGATTTTTCAAGTTTCGTCATTCCTCACAACTTACTTCGACGATCCATGGATACTTCCTTCCCCATCGGCCACAATGGATGGGACAGGGCACCCGGGCATGTCCATTCCCTTGTCCACAACTGAAGTAGAATACTCTTTATTCCAGCAAGCTTTAGCTAACACTGATCCAACTCTTGCACAAGAGTTCGATCCACTTCTAGAGCCTATTTGGGCTCAGGGTTCTCTCGCTGGCACCGATTCTCTAGACTTGGTCTTACCCTCTGACGAAGTAATAATTGAAGCAATGACTAGTTCGAACAAACCCTGGGAAGATATTTATCACAGATCATACTTCCTCCCAGAGTTAAGCCGAATCAAAGCTGGAGAATTCACCTTGACTATGACTGGAGATAGGTCTTGTCCTATTAATCCCTTAGCTACACACGAGATCTATGCTAAGGGTAATATGGAAACCATTGCTGAAACAATACCTATCAATATCTCCAAAACCCCTAGCGTCATAGATAATTTTTTCGTCAGAGCATATTGTTCCCCTGAGGAGATGCCAGGCATCGACCCACAAAGAGTCGATCATGAGATAACTTTGTTGTTTTTCAAGCTCGCTTTGAGATCCGAAAGCAACATCTGGCGAGACTGTATTTATGCTTTTCGATCTCGTCCAGATTAACTGATAAAAGTAACCTCTACAGGTCTTATTTTCAGCCCTTTTCAGACCCTCTAAACATGAAAAGATTGCCGAGTGATCTTGTGGCCTTTCACGCTCGTTAAACTGAAATTTGAAGTCACGTCTGTCCGGCGGTATTTTACCCCTTTTTCAGTCCGAACGGTCAATTGTACGAACAAAGGTATACTCTATGGAACTTCAGTTCTCTAGAAGAGTACTCTTAGGTATAATTTTATCCCTTTTTCGGGCCTAAGGGACTAAATTTACGAAGAAGGAACCCCCACGAAGTCCATAGTTAAGATCTTTTCAGACTCCCTAAAATTGAAAAGATCACTGAGTGACCTTATTCTTTCACACTCGTTAAACTGGTCCAGAAGAAAATTCCTGAAGGAGTCCATAGTTAAGCTTTTTTCAGACTCCTTAAAAATGAAAAAATGGCCGAGTGATCTTGTCCTTATCACACTCGTTAAAATGGTTTTGAATAGACGTCTTGTCAGTGCTAGTTTACCCCTTTTTCGAATCGATTAGACTATCTTCGAAAAAGGTACCCCAATGGAGTCTCCTTTTATGTTTTTTTAGACTCTCTAAATATGAAAAACCATCGAGCTTACCTTCTCTGGGATCGGTAAACTTACATCGAAGGACGTTACCATTATGTATTTTATTAACCACGTTTGCATACCTTATACGCCAGCCTTGTAACAGTTTGTTTATGCGTCTTAACACCCTTGGCCCCCGAAGGATTTTTCCTGAGTATCATTATACTAGAACATCAGTCTTGTCCTTGTGCCTTGAACTTGTATGTTTGAAACACTCATTCCTCCATTGTAATGTAACATTCCTTTATTCTTCTTCCAAAATTGTTGAAAAAGACAAACAAAAAAAATCAAATATACCCCAAAAAGAGGAAGGGAAAAGTATTTTCTTTATTGGAAGCATAATGAGTCGCCCTTGGATAAAGCACATCTGTTCATTTTTTTGTCAAGATTTGGGATGCAGTATGACCTTAGGAAGTTGTTCTCGCTACATAGAGTTGTGTCCTCCTCCATTTGGTTATTCTTCCAAACATATGGAGAGTTTGCGTTGCCTCCTGCTTCGTAAAATTATGATTAATGCCATGCTGCCTAAGTCTCATCATTTGTCATCCTATTGTCCAAGGGAAGTTTCTACCAAGCCTGAGTCGGCCCCTCTACAATTTTTCTCTTTCCCTCATATCCAGCCATCCTGAATGTCCAATCAAGTCCTTGTTCAAAATCAATGAATCCTTCAGTCTGATCATCAAGATTATCTAGTCTGTGACTGACGATCCATCGAAGACCTCTAGGTAGTTAAGTCATACACTCATATTACACTCCTACCTTGAGTTTTGAAGATTTTTAAGTTGTTTCTCGAGCTCTGAAGATATCATCTCCAGCCATCAGGCCGTATCAGCTTCTAGAAGATGGATACTCTATATGTATATCTTTTTTTATTTCGAGATGTAGCTTTGTTGTGTATTGTTCATGGCTACACTTTATATAGTTATTTGACATGGATCTACAGTGTATTTGATTGGTAACCATGATTCTATTTTATTCTGATCATGGGTATGCCCGCCTCGATGAGACATTTGTTATTTTGCAGACGACGCCTCCCAGTTCTTGGTCCCTGGGCTCACTTGTTCGGCCCATCAGTAAATATTGGTAATGTATTTCGGCCATCAAATGATATTTTGACCTCACACATTAGGGGGCATCTGGTATAACCCTAATTTGCACCATACATTCTTACCTAGCATCAGGCCATCTCAGATCCCTTCTTTTCCAAAAGCACCGTTGAACAACTCTTTAAAAAACCTCTTTTATAAGGGCCCACATGCCCTACTCCATTACTGCATGTGTGTACATGCTAGCTGACCTAAAATAGCTCGTGTGGACTGAAAAAAGCACGAAAAAGAGAAATTTTTTGATGGAACACAGAGATTTGGGTGAGTTAACTGAAACTCCTGGCCATGCATGGCCGAGGGTTCATCCAAATACCTAGCTTCTTCTAGCCTATAAAAGAAGGGCTAGGGGTCCCATTTGGAAGAGGAAAAATATAGCAAAGAAACTTTGCCCAATTTCATATTTCCATTGTCCCAACCCTTTAGCCATCCTTGTGCAAGAAGATATACAAAGAAAATAAGTTGGAGGATATTTGAAGAGGAGCCCAGGATCAGGATTCGCGGAGCAGTGGCCAGTCTCGACATTTGTAAGTTGATTCATTTAAAGTAATAAAGAAATGCTTTTCCCATCCCACTTTATGAGTTCTTCATAATACAGTAAATATATGTTTGAATCTCTAACCCATTAGTCTATAGGTAAAATGCATGTGTAGTTTGTTGCTTGTTTTGCATACAGGTCATCTTTGAAAGGAGGACTGCTAACAAGTGATCAAGTGGGAGGAAGGATCAACATCATCCATCCAGAACAAGGTATGTTGGTCTAAACCATGTATTTGCTGAAAAGGAATGGGGTTTAAGTTTGGGGATGAAGGTAGAAAGTAGATTTCTTTCGGTCATAGTTGCATGCATAAGATAACCCTATTTGATAGTCCGTAAGGGGATTTCCCTCACAATAATGGGCTCATCTTCAATGATGCCTGATACCCATTGTTTTAAGTGAATTCCACCAAGTGCAGGTAGTCATCCCATTTCAATGGTTTGTCCATCACATACATCCTCAGTATGTCTTCTATCACTCTATTCACCCTCTCTATCTGTCCATCAGACTCAGAATGATAAGTTGTACTAAATTCATATTCATTCTGAATCCTTTGAACAATCCTTTCCAGAAATTCGAGGTGAATTTTGGGTCTCTGTCGGACACAATTGATTTAGGAATTCTGTGCAAACGTGCCACTTCCTTTATGAAAATATCAGCAACATCTGTTTCCTTGTGAGTAGTTTTCAGTGCAATAAAATGGTCATCTTTTGTAAGATTGTCCACCACCACCATGATCGAATCATGCAGCTTGCCTGTTCTGAGAAATCCTGTAATAAAATCCATTGTCACCACTTCCCACTTCCATTCAGGAATGGGAAAAAGTTGTAGCAACCCTGCTGGGTGCCTATGCTCAGCTTTAACTTTCTGGCATTCCATACATCTAGCAATGTATTTAGTGATCTCTCTCTTCATACCAGGCCAAAAGTAATGGCTCTTGATCATTGCCATGGTTTTCTGATATCCAGGGTGTCCTGCATAAGGGACATTATGCATTTCATGCAAAATCATACGTTTCAAGTCCTAGACATTTGGAACAAAAATTATGTTCTTATGCAGCAGTATTCCATCTATTCCCAAATTATAATTATCCACCTTTTGTGGCATCTTACCCTGCTGTAGCTTTGCTACCAATTCTCTGTATTGCAGATCTGCATTTGTAGCCTCCAAAATTTTTCTTTTAATATCAGTTTGATACATGCTAATGGTTGTAGCATATAGTTCATGCACCCTCCTGCTGAGTGCATCAACCACTTTATTCTCTTTTCCCTTGATATGCTTTATATCAAAGTCATATTCGCTAATAAAGTCTAACCATCTACTTTGCCTAGCATTTAGATTTGGCTGATCAAATAAATATTTCAGACCATTATGGTCTATTCTTAGCTCAAACCTCTTCCCCATGAGGCAGTGTCTCAATTTCCTCAAGGCATGCACTATGGTTGCCAACTCCAAATCATGAGTGGCATAGTTTCTTTCATGCTCCTTCTTCCTTGATTCATAACATATAACAAAACTATTTTGACTAAGGAGTCCACCAAGTCCTTCATTACATGCATCTATACATACAATGAAGTCTTCATTTGGGTCTGCAATCCTTAATACTGGAGAACTTGTCAATAATTGTTTCAAGTGTTGGAAGCTCTTTTCGCAATCCATTGTCCACTGAAACTTCACCCCCTTTCTTTGCAAGGAAGTGATTCGGTGTGCAATCTTTGACAATCCTTCAATAAATATTCTGTAGTATCCTATAAGACCCATGAATGATCTCACCTCTGTGACATTCTTCGGCGCTAACCATTCTCTAATGGCTTGTATATTATCAGGATCCACTGTTATCCCATCCTTTGAAATGATATGCCCCAAACAATGAATTTGTTTATGATAAAATGAGCACTTGCTCAATTTTGCATACAACTGATGCTCCCTTAATACTTGCAACATCATCCTCAAATGATGTTCATGATATTCCTTTGACTTAGAATATATAATAATTTCATCCAAAAAGACAATGAAAAACTTGTCTAGATATTCTCGGAAAACACCATTCATTAAGCACATGAAAACAGATGGTGCATTTGACAACTCAAATGGCACCATTGTGAACTCATAATGACCATACCTTGTCCTAAAGGCAGTCTTGCTAATATCTTCTTCTTTAATCCTTACCTGATGGTATCCTGATATGAGATCTATCTTTGAAAATATCTTTGCATCCTTCAATTGATCAAAGAGATCATCAATCCTTGGCAGAGGATACGTGTTCTTAACAATCACTTTATTCAACTGTCTGAAGTCAATGCACAATCTTAGTGTTCCATTTTTCTTTTTCACAAACAAGACTGGGGCACCCCAAGGTGACACACTTGGGTGTATATACCCCTTCTTCAAGAGTTCTTCAAGCTGCATTTGCAACTCCTTCAATTCTAGTGTACTCATTCTATAAGGAGTCTTTGACACCGACGTTGCTCCAGGCATTAGATTTATAGAGAAATCAATGTCTCTTTTTGGGGGTAGTCCTGGTACTTCCTTGAACACATCTTCAAATTATTCCAGGACTACATAATCTTCCAAATTTGGCACCTTATCTTTAGGTGTCTCTTCTATATGAGATGTGTTGGAAATATGGCTATGGCAGAGATGACGCAGACTGTCAAGGTTGTCATTGATGGCAATCGGTTGGTTATGGAGCATGCACAAGAGAATTGGCAGAAGAAGCTAGATGATGCCAGAGCAATATCCAAGTGGGGATGTTGAGATACTGGCAGAAGAAGCTAGATAATGCCAGAGCAATATCGAAGTGGGGATGATGAGACTAGGTTCCACTCAGCGAATTTTTATACAAGAGGAGAACCTTTGCGTTAGGTTATTCAAGAAAAAAAGGGAGTAAACCCATTTGAAATGTTTGAAGGGTGTTTGGTTATTCAAGAAAAAAAGGGAATAAACCCATTTGAAATGATTCAAAGAAAAAAGAGAGGGAATAAACCCTTTTTGAAACGGTTGAAACCCATTTGAAACGTTTGAAGGAATGCTCCAGTCGATTGAAGCGCCCCCATTGAAACAGAAGAGAGGCAATGGCGAAGATAGATGCGATCCAATTAGTATACGTCTATAAACCAAGAAGGATACGTCTATTGCACGTGGGCTCTCTCTTAGCCACGACCATGACTAGCAGCAGCAGTTACCAATCGTTTTTGTTAAGAAATGCCATTCACAACGCGATTGGAGTGGCCATCATCAAATGGACATAATGCACAACCAACGGAGGTTAACATTGCTAAATATAGGGTTTTTTGGGGGTCCTTCATCTGCTTTGAAAAGTCTGGAAGTTTTTGCCAATTGGGTTTCTCTAATCACTCTGGACGGTGGAAGGACTTTCAGTCTAAAATTAGACTGACTGTTAAGACAGAAAGAACACAGTGTTGCATGATGTGGCATGCATAGAGGAGGCATGCAAAGAGCCAGTTCAAAAATTCAGGGAGAATGCAAGCAGAAGAAAGAATGAACAAAAGAAGAAACTGTCATTGGAGTTGAGAAAAGCAAGGAAAACCTCTGCATGGGAAAAATAATATAATGCGCTGAGACAGAGTTTGGAGGAGTTGCTGAAGTGAGAAAAAGAGAGAGCTCTGAATGTGAGAAAAAAAAGAGGAGAATATGAGTGACAGGAGAAGAAGCTGAGAATGGGATGCAGAGGACAGTGAAGCAGAGTAGTAGATCAGAGACAATGAAGAAGGCAGAGTAGATCAGCAGAAAGGAATCTGAAGGTTGGTGCCTTCACTCAGTTGGTGCTGAAGCAAAAGGGAAGTCGGTGCTTCCACCCAGTGGGTGCTGGGATTCTGTGGGAGTTGGTGCTCTCAGCCAGTTGGTGCTAGCAATCAGAGGTTGTAGCCTCTATGAGTTGGTGCTCATAAAATATGAGATGTAACGCAGTTGGAGCTTGCTTAACATCTTAAGAAGACGAGGTTTTTTCCCTGGTTGGGTTTCCTCTTGAAAAATCTGTGTCTCATACTTGTG
>ML809641.1:336002-350673 GCA_009831015.1 Picea engelmannii | reverse complement strand
TTATTTTAAAATGTAGAAACCTTGGCGAATCTTACTAATCCTTCATATGCCAACTATAAATGTTTGGCGATATTTTTGTAAAAATGTTCAAATTTATAAGGATTTTATATAGTTTTTATAAAATTTTGGCGATTTTTAAGGTAGAATAATTTTATTCTATAGAATTTGGGCGAATCATTTTAAAAATAGCGAATCTGGTTTTTGGAAAAACCATGGAAAATTAGCCCATGAGCGAAATTTAGCCCCTAAAATCATCCATGCTAAAAACTCACTAAGTTTTCCTCCACATGAGGTGCCAAAAGAAATCTTTTAGTCTAGGTAGGATTTCGGGGATAGGCATCTAAATAACTCCTTGTTATCTGGTTCTCACATTTTCAAAACAATAGAAGTTGTCAAATAGGGAACTTTAAATCCTCCAAGTCAAGTGTTCCTAACAACATAAGGCAGGGAGATACCCGTGAAGGGTTGAAGGTCAAGGTCTAGTTGTTATGTGCATCCCCCCTTGAGGCACCCACCTCTTGGATGGGATCCAGCCCGTGACCCATTTCGTAGGCCGAAAATCTAAATGTCGCACTTTGACCGAGGTACCTAGTGACCAAATTTTAGGACATCTACCCAAGTGGAAATTGTGGGTTGCAATTTCACCTTGATCATATTTTGTGTGGCTATTGGGAAATATCACCAGTTCTTCCGGGATATGCCCCCTCTACCCCTCATTATAACTGATTTCTTCAACCTTCACTAGTTTCTCTTCTGGTGGCTTCAAACCCCACTGTCGAGTGCTATTGGAAGGTCCAGTGCTATTTTGAGAGGAAGGACGTTACATATTTTAGGACACGAGCATTTTTTTTCTTTGTTCCCCCACACAGACAAAATCCACCTATCCACATATATGCTTCTTTATCAAAACACTTTATGTATGATGCACTTCTGATTACATTTGATTTGGATATATATCGTGTAAAGTTCAAAAATTGTAGTAAAGGCTCTTGTTTATTTATTGTTCTCACCACCATTCCCACACATTCACTCAGCTAGTCGAGCATCATAGGGGACCCATAGAACCCCCGTCATTCCAGATGCTTGCTAAACCTCCCTCCTATTCTAGGGGGAGATCCTAGTCTTGCCAACTCATCGGCTCCACCTTCTCACACTCCTGTGAGTGCCACTATCTTGGGATCAACTTTGCTTGGTTCCACCTTACTTGGGTCCAATTCCCAAGGTCCACCTTTCACTCGCTCTCCTTTACACGGAAGCGGGGGGCCAACTTCCTCTCAAGGGGGAAGTACAAACCCACCTAGCCCCCTCCAAGGGTCAGGTACTTAGAACACTCATACTATGGCCAGAACTAATCCTATGCCACCCCCCCTCCCATATGCCATATTTATCCTCCTTTGACATACCGTATCTGACTAAACTCACCAATGATCCCATATTACACAACCCCGCATGGCCTGCAATGCCTACCAAGCTCCCTTCAGACATCCCCAAGTTTGAAGGAAAAGCAGGAGATGATCTTTCCAACCATATCATGAAATTTCACCTATGGTGTTCTTCGAACAGCATCATGGATGATTCCATCCGATTAAGGCTATTTCAACGTACACTCGCTGGCCCATTTGCCAAATGGTATGTCGAAGAAAAATATGGGTCCCACGTGACTTTTGAATCCTTGGCCAAGGCATTTTTTACCTTCTTTCAATTACCCATTTGTCATGACAATAGCCTTGAACTACTCTCAGATTTCAAACAAACTGCCTCTACACATATTGTCGACCACATCCACGAATGGCATCAGTGACGTAGCCTCTACAAAGATGACGCTACCCCCCAACAGTGTCTCAATTTGTTCCTCAAATCACTTGTTTCCCTCCTTTCCAAATATATGGCTGCCACCTTCCCCCAGACCGAAGAAGAAGCCATTAGCAAGACCCAATAGTTCGAACTCATCTACGTCCAGTCTGGATACCTATACACGGTACTCCCGGACACCCCAAAACCCGTGCCATTTGGCCAATACAAACCTAGGATGTCTCACTCAGCAGACGGATTGATTGCTAACACTACACACCACAACCCACCGCCTCAACAACCACCCATGTATTGTTCACCTCAATATCTGTCGGCATATGGAGGAATCCCTTATTATCCTCCTCCACCTTATCAACAACCATACCCTATTGCCCTGACTCCACCCATAAGTGGACCCCCGCCGGCACCCCTAAACCACCCACCTATCCAACCAAGTGTCGGTACTTCCTCTACCCTGACCTATACCCTAAGAACTAGTGAAAGCACCATGCCCTCCTATGTACTTTATGGAGCATTGCCTCAACATAATCCATACTTTCCATTTTCTGGCCCCCCACAGCCTATGGTTCCCCCATAAGGACCACCACACATTGGGGTTAATTTTGTTCAATCCTCTCCCATTCATCAATATCAAAATTTTGAACAGCTGAACATGGAAAATCCACCCCATCAATCGAACAATACCAAAAAGAAAGGAAAAATCAGAACAATAATAATTTGGGACCAGGAGGAAACCAGAACCAACCCCAGCAGAACCAGTCTGTCGGGGGCAACCAAAACTAGGGGAACCAAAACCCCCAAGGGGGAAATAACAACAAATGTTAAGGAAGGAACAAAAACGATGTTATGACAACCTTCCCTTGTGCCCTTTGCGGTGATTTTGGTCACTATACTCACCATTGCCCCAAAATCGTTGACTTTAAATGGATGAAAGATTATGTGAATGGTCCACGTCCCTCCGCACCACCTGCACCTCAACAGGCCCCACAAGCATATGTACAACAACCACCCCCAGTTGTACTACAAAACTCCATCCCACACAAAGGGTTCATAAATACCCAACCAGACATGCAGCCTACCCCACCACAATTGGGACAGTATCCCAATACGAGCACCTATGTCGATCGCACTATCCTCCTTACCAGTGAGGAAGAAGTCCCTCTGAAAACATGCATTCGTCAGTATAGAACACCCCCTGAATCTGCTCCCACTACCTCAGAAGAAATTCCAGTCATAACAGGACCCCCTCTCATAATTCCTCACCCTAATACTGAAACCGCCCTTCGTATTCCTGGCATCCCATTGCGCAAGAATGTCCACAATCCTCAAGCTAGGGCAACTCATAATTACAGTTTGGTCAATGACTTGGCACAATCCCTGGTTTCCATCTCAGTCTTAGAGGTCCTTCAAACTTGTCCCACCCAACAGAAGTCCTTACTTTCCGCCCTTGGAGCAGTCAGCCTAGTCGATACCCGACTCATCACATTTGACCTTGATAGTGGAGAACCTTGCCTCCCTGTTCTTATCGCTTTTCAAATCCCTGTAAAAATTTAGTACATTACAGTTCACCGATGCATCATTGACGAAGGTGCATCCACTTGTATCATGTCCAAATCTGTATGGAAAAAACTTGGTTCCCCCGAACTCATACCATATGCCATTACCTTAAGAGCCTACGATGGCAGACCCTCATCCCCCGAAGGTCTCTTCCAAAATGAACCCATCGAGCTCAGGGGAAAAACCGTTCTGATTGACATTGAGGTTATTGATGCCTCGCTCAACTACAATATCTTGTTCAGGCGTAGCTACATGTATGCTATGAAGGTCGTCACCTCTTCTGTATTCTGAACCATGATGTTTCCCCATAATGGAAAGATCATTACCATCGATCAAGTATCACATTACAAGCCTAACCCTTCATCCAACATCGATAACATCCTCCCTTTTATCCACACTAATCTCGATGCCTATCCACTCATTGAGATGGGCCTCAGAATCATCAAAGACCCATCCTTTCTAGGGACCTACCACGGAGCACCACCTCTCCTCCATCCCTCCACACAAGTATGTGTCATATCCTCCAATGGAACGATAACTGAAACTAACCTCCCTTCCACCGAGGCCTCTTTCATCCCTGACGTCCCACTATTCGTAGAAATTCTCCCTCAGTATTCCCCTGGAATTAATTTAGCTCGACCCGTTCCTGATCTTCCCCAGGGACAAATACCAATTTGGGAAATAGTCCCCCAAGCCCTCACCCAAATCCCTTTATTTTACCCCCCACTAGGTGTACAATATTTCCAGGACGTTGCAACGCTTACCCTTCCTAATATGGTGCTAGCAATACTAGTTTGGTATTTACATCCACCTGAGAGGGTTCCTCAACCATCCCTCCCTCCCTAAATAGATGGAATCCTGATGCAGATTCCCATACTCACTCCCACCATACCCCCTACACCCCTACTCACTAACCCCCCTACTACAGATGGGGGCGGTTGAAGGAAGAAGGAACCCACAACTCCACTTCCCCCATGTGTCCAACCTCCTTGCGCACTATGTGAGAAAGACAGACACCTCACCAACAAATGCCCATCTCTCCCTGAATTATGTAATCTCATCCAACTCACTCGAGCACCACCACCGCTCATCGCTTCCTCCAGTATTGTCACTATCGCACAAAACACAAGTAACAAAGGACTACAAACCAAATTCGCATGACCATCTATTCAGAATATGGACATTACACACACCACTATCCAGTGCTAACTCAATTTCGACAGACACTAACAGTTGTATGACAGAAATTTCAGCAAACACCCACCTCAACTCCTGTCACCGACATCCATTATGTCACAACCTTAGTCAACGAACGCATGAGATTCCCTTGCTCTCTATGCGAATCACTTGACCATTTCACATATCAATGTCCTATGATCATTGAATACAGGCGTCGTCCACTAGCCCCTATTCAAAATCATACCCCCCTCTTCCAACAGACTCAATAAATACCCTTACCCCATCAATTGATATGGTTCATATCTTCCCACCAGAACCTAAGGCACTCCCCTCTCCCCCTTGGTTCCTAGATGATTTATATGAGGAGTTACCCCCAAATCCCCCCAATTCTCCAATTCAGTTCCCCATGAACATTCTATGCCCGACTACCATTTTTAACCCACAATATATCGATATTTGGTTTATGTCGAGCAAACCATTGCAATCCCCCTCCATCAATCCCCCTGCATCTTTATTAGAAGGAGATAATGCACAGTAACAGTCATCGAGATCACTCCTCTCGATCCCCTATATTCACACTGGTTTCATTGTGATGAAGATATCCTCATGGAGTTAACTACCCCCGATTACCCATGGGATGCACTCCACCACAGAGTTCTCTTTCTTTCACAAGAAGCCTTCATGCCTCCTAACCAACACCCCATATACACAGTCAAAACCAAATATTTTCTCCCATCAGGGCATATAGATTGGTTTAATAACCCTATCCCTGCCCCCGACTCTTTCGAAAAAGGCAATATGGCCAATATATCCCCAACCATCAAAATAGATATTTCCATCAAATCTAGAATACTAGAGGAAATCACCATTGGGGCTGCATGTTCTCCAGAAGAACTCACCACCTACAAAGCCCTCTTCCAGGAATACTGGGACATTTTCTCCTAGTCATACATAGAGATTCCTGGCCTTGATCCCTCTATTGTCGAACATCGCATGGAAACTTGCCCTAATATCACATCTGTCTGCCAAAAACAGTGACTATTACACCCATCCAAAGCAGCAGCCATCAAAGCCAACATTGAAAAAATACGTGTGGTTCATTTACCCCATAGCCTATACGTCATGGGTCTCCAACTGTTAGCCTATGGCTTACCTTTACCAATCACTAAGTCTAAATTGTCACCTATATTTGTATTATTCATTTAGGATATTAGTAATATATCCTCAAGTGATGACTAATGAGTTAGTTAAGATTGCCTAGCCTATTCATCATGCATGATTTTAGGATCTAGAGAAAATCTCTCTATGAGGTAGCATCACCCATTGTACTATAAATATGTAACATTGGAGTGAATAATCAAGTGTTGGATAATATGCCTTTTCCTCCATGTTGTTATTCTTGTTTATGTTTTATCAATTGGTATCAGAGCTCCTTTGGTCTTAAGGGCCTAATAAGTTCTCCATGGCAGTGATCCATGATAGGTGAATTATGAGTTGCAATTATGGTGCTTATATGTTTATGAAGAAAATGAAGCCAAGCCACTTTGAAGAAGGTGCTTGCTCTGTTCTTAATATTTGTTGTGTCATCTTGGAAGTTAAGGTTAGATTCAACATTTCCATTTCATTTTATTTTTTAAACTAACAGAAATGGATCTTCAACTTGATGTTGCTTGCTTCAGATTTAGAGGTTGCATGCACTTGATAATTAGAACATGATCTAGCATCTGAAAAACTGGTGCGATATGGAATTTTCATTTTTCAATTGTTGTGATTTGGTGTGATCCCAATGATTGTCTCCAAGTGTGCAATCAAGTTTTGCAAAGGAGACCACTCCAGGCATGGATAGGCATAATTCTATTGTGGACATTGAACTATCTGTTGCATTACGATTTTCTAAAAATCAGATCTAAATTTAATTCGATCCAACTGTCTGCGAGATTCATATTTATGTTAGTTGTGGTGATATTGTTACTTGTGGTGAGATTGGATCCCGAGACCTATGGTCCTCTTGCATCTTCTGCTTCAGTTTTTGAAGGTTCGAACAAACTCGGGGAGAATGGAATTAACTTTGTTGAGGAAGCCAAGATGTGCTTTTGGGGTTGAAATACATAGTTAATTCTAAGCCACCGACAAGTGTGAAACACTTGATATGATTTTTGGTGGGCGATCCAGATCTCAAAATACATTATATGGTTATGTGCTTCTTTTTCTTGTTGTAAATCATTCAATTGGTCAAGGATCGACTTTTCTCATACCCGCGTGCACAACCAATGGAACATGATGAATTTAATAACCCTGCATAATCAGATTGGGAAAGAGTACCTTTTATGTACTCAATTACAAGTCATGAAGATCAGATCCGCTTTTTCTATCTCTTGCACTCTTCAGACTTTACATTGTTTTCGATGCTTGAGATGACCAGGTAGAAAAATAGCTAGAGTTGCTCGTTTAGCATCCATGCTCAAGAGACTCGCTATCGAGAAGTTTACGGTTTCTTTTCAGTGGCTTCCACACTCTCTACCAACGATCTGATCTAGAGTTCATCCATTGCACCAGAATCGACCACACAACCTCTGATTGGACCCCTCACCAACAAGATCAACTCGTGGATTTACAACAATAATTTCCAATCAATAATTAGCACAAATCCTCACTCGATTTTGCAAGAATAACAGAGTGATATTTGTCGATTTAATTTCTCCAATGTGTACATGATTTTAGCTACAAAAGGTGGATGTGTGCATTGATTCCTGATGTGTGGACATTGTTGAGTGCACGATTGGAGGAAAATCCATTGAAGGGCATATGCAGTGTAGTTGTCAATGCTTTCATTTTTATAATTCAACTTTTTTTAATATTTTAATTCAATTGAAGATGAACACATTTTCATATAAATGCAAGTTTATTGTCAAATTGTTTGGTAGCAGTTGTTTCTTATGGGGTTGCTTCAATAGCTATGGTTTTTATTAACAAGTCTATTCTCATGCAATATCCATATTCAATGACTCTTCTTACCCTACAGCAATTGGTAACAACTTTACTTATATACTTTGGTCGAGCCTTTGGTTTCACTCAAGCCTGGCCTCTGACCCTGAATACAGCAAAAAGGCTTCTCCCTCTCTCACTTTTCTACAATGCAAATGCGGCATTTGCTCTGGCAATTTTGAAAGGGATCAATATACCCATGTATATAGCTTTGAAGAGGCTTACTCCCCTAGATGTTTTGATTGCAGGAATATTTTGTGGTAAAGGAAAGCCACCCGTTCAGTAAAATCATCGATCGAATTTGTAGATCATGGTAGTAGACTTATATGCAAAATTGATCATCGATCGAATATGAAGACTTATATGCAAAATGCTAGTAGGCTTAGTTCTTGCCAACTTTATAAAAAGGAGTTATTAGGTTCTTCTTATAAGTTGAATTGGGAAGTGCACATCATTTGAAGGCTTATATTTGTATTGTGATCATAAAAGAGATACTCATAATAAAATTGAAGTCTTTTTCTCTGTGTCCTAGATCTGCCCGAAATTGAATAAGGGGATCTTAGGTACACTTTGCATTGTGTGCGATGGTGAATGATTCCTTGAATGTTTTCATAATGTTTTATGTCTAGTTTTGACATAACTACACTTACAATTTGTCATACGGCAGTACACACATGGCCTTCCAAGCAAGTAAATTCAAGCACACAATTAACGCTACTGAAGTACAAGCAATCAAAGCACATATGATCAAACATATATGAAGAGAATTCTCAAGCATTCAAGTCGTCAACTACATCAGTAATGGACAAATCAAAGTTTTTGAACTCAACACATCATGGAGCATTTGAAGTTAAATTGTAACTTGCAAACAATGTTTGTTGTAAGATTACTTAATCAGGATTTATTGTAACTTGTAACTTGTCCTTTTGTGAGTTTACTTGTCTTTTTGAAATCAAGTTGAGTTGAATTTAATTTGTCATAAGGTGCATTTTCAGCTAAGCCTGACACCCTAGAGTCATTTTTGAGTCATAATTGACAAGGATGAGTACTTGAAACTCATATCATTGTAATACTTTGGGATGCATTTTCGGTGGTAACCGACATCTTGGAAGCAAGTTCAAGGAAATAAATTCAAGCAAGCGAGAAGAGCAAGTGAACGAGAAGTTCAAGCGAGTGTGTTCAAATGGAGCGAAGTCATGAATTATTAGGGTTACTAAACACTCTAATACACACCAATGAAGACAACACAGTGATATTGAACAAAACAACTCTTCAATCAGTGCTAACTTGTTTGCAAGTGACGCAAGCTAAAGTTAGACTTCTTCAATATCTATCTTAGCTATTGAATGATGAGTTGATAGATCTCAAAAATCAACAGCCAGTGAAGTGTTCTAAACTAGTTTTTGTTCAGCACAACCCTCTCTATAATGATAATGATGATGATGATAATGATGACGATGATGTTTTTGATCAACTGTTAGTGAAGGAACAACACAGTGATACAACTTCAGAATCAATTTTAGATGAAGTTGAATCTATTCATGAACCTACTTTTCAAGACTTTTCTTTTGAGTTTAATGAAGAAAACTTTTCAATGATGCATCAACATGCAGTAAATCCACTTCCATGGATTTCAAATCAATAGGTTCAGAATACTCTTTCCAAGACCATCATCAGACCTTGGGAAGAAATCATCTACAACAAGAATAGAACAAGACTTGGATATGACAAGGAAGTTACCTTTCATATTCCTGATTATTCCAGACCAATCAAGTTCCAAAGTGTTGGATTCCTTCAACAAGCTTCAACTTCACTTGTTCCAGTTCAACATTAGAATGATAAGTGCCAACATTGTAATCGATTTGGTCACAAGGAGAATTAGTGTTTTGATCTCCATCCTTGCCAACATTGTGGCAAGCATAACCATTCTTCAGACAGATGTTCAACACTGAAGAAACCTACAATATTGAAAATTCACTATGAGTGGATTGATCCTTGGCAATGGTCATCAACAACCAAACGATTATATAAGTCTTATCGTAGAATTCAATCTCGAGTAAAGACCAATCTTGTATCACATAACATTTTTGTACCTCACATAAGTGGTCCCCTTATGGCATATCTTTCGAGCATGGCCCTCACGGGATGAGATAACATGTGGTTTTTTCTGCATGCCCACTTTGTGTTGTACTCAAACGGAACAAGTATGGTACTCTCTTGAGCCTAGAAGGGGGGATTACAATGATGTAACTCTCATGCACCTTAAGGGGGGGAGTTCAAAATTCCAGTGAAGATGGTTCATGAAACCACTTATGGTCTCTTCTTTCAGCTGACAAAGGGGGGAATTGATGATGGAATTGAAGATGGTTGTCAGACATAAAGTTTCGACAACAACAAACATCAAGTATGCCAAATGGGCAAAAAATTTGCCAAATAGGCAATTGCGGTCTGTAGATGACAGACTTTGGCAAAATTATGGTTCAATAAGTTAAATTTGAATCATATAGATTTTGATTTTGAGAGCAATGATGTGAACATTTGGTTCACATAGATGGCCATTCGACCTAGTAGAGGACAAGAGGATCCTTCCGCATTGCAGCTTGACACATGATTGAGTTGTCAGGCATTTTCAGGGATGTGTTAGACTAGAAGTTGATACACTTATTTTGGTTTGCTCTCATCAAATTGGAGTTTACATTAAGTAAACAATTTTCATGCATCCTAGCTCACATGATTACATTGTGAGATTTTCCAGAGATGGCAGGCTTTGACAGGATTATGGTTCAATGACTTGCAATTGAATCATACACATTATACATTGGGATGTTGTTGGACACCTAAAAATGTCAAGATTGGTTAGTGGTTATCCAAAAAACCATCAGATACATGGTATCAATTGGTTAGTGGTCATCCCAAACCACAGATTCAGAGAGCACTTTCAGTGATACACTGATAGTAGAGTGGTGATACTACATGTTCACCAATTAGCAGAAGACATTAGATTCTTCTAGCTAAAATACTTGCCAAAATGATCAAATTGTCAAGCAATCAGGGAATGTTCAGATATTGCAGTTGTTCAATTCCATATCTTAGCTCTCTTCCATTTCATTTCAAATGAACATGTTCTGCATCCAGATTGGCATTTTTTCAGGCAGTTCTTCATTGAGGCTCAGCACAGGAGTTTCAGTATGAAGACTTGGAATTGATACCAGTTTATGCTTTATTGCTGGTATTATTGATCGGACTTGTGATTGAGGGGGGGATTGTTAGCCTATGGATTACCTTTACCAATCCCTAAGTCTAAATTGCAACCTATATTTGTATTATTCATTTAGGATATTAGTAATATATCCTCAAGTGATGACTAATGAGTTAGTTAAGATTGCCTAGCCTAGTCATCATGCATGATTTTAGGATCTAGAGAAAATATCTCTATGAGGTGGCATCACCCATTGTACTATAAATATGTAACATTGGAGTGAATAATCAAGTGTTGGCTAATATGCCTTTCTTCCATGTTGTTATTCTTGTTTATGTTTTATCACCAACCCTATCCCTGTTAACAAAAAACAGGTGACTATCCGTGTCTATACGGACTTCCGCGACCTCAATCACGACTGTCCCAAAGACAAATTTCCAACACCCTTCATTGACCAAATAATTGATGATTGCACAGGTCATGAGGTCGAAAAACTAATGGTAAATTTGCTCGATGGATCGTCATCCTTTAGGAATACGGTCTCGAATTTTCAACACCCAAGATCAAGAAATATCTCATCCTCGTCGAACTTATCACGGCTTTTCCCTCCGACACTACCAATCCACCAGTCAATGCCAACCTCCCTGATGAACATCTTTTTTTTATCCCCTCAGATGACCCTTGGTATGGCGATCTTCTTGTCTATCTTCAAACAACAAAATTTGAAAACCACCTCTCCAGAGATGATCGTCGACATATTCATCACCAGGCACCTCGCTATCTCCTCATCAGGGACATATTATATTGGCGAGGAGTTGACACCATACTCCATTGCTACTTAACCATTGACGAGGCTGATAGAGTCTTGAATGACTGCCATAGCGGCGCTTGAAGAGGCCATCTCTTAGGGCTGTCCACTGCTCTGAAAATCATCCACGCAAGTTAATTTTGGCCTACATTATTTCACAACTGCGTCCATACCATGAAACGATGTGATAAATTCCAGCTTTACGCCAACAAAGCACACACACCACCTTCTCTTCTACACCCAGTCATCACCGCTAGCCCCTTTTGTAAATGGGGCATCGACTTCATGACTTGCAACCCTACATCCAACAATGGACACAAATACATAGTCATTGTAGTTGATTACTTTACCAAGTGGGATGAAGCCATGCCTACCTTAAACAACACCGTTGACACAACAGTGTGTTTTTTCTTTAACCACGTCATATCCCGCTTTAGCATACCACTCCAACTAGTCTCCAATCATGGGAAACATTTCAAGAATGATATTTTCATGGAACTCTCATCCCGGTTAGGCTTCTCCCATAAGTTTGCCTCACCATACTGTTAGGACCCTACAATGTACCTTTTTGCCCACACTTTTTTCCACCATTACACCCTTGTTTCACTCACATTTAAACTCACATTATCACTTTACCCTATCTTTCCAAAGGTATACAACGTCTCTTCTCTTTACTATATGTTTAATCCATTTTGCATATAATTTTACATTACTCTCGTACTTAACCATTGATCAGAAATGTATAAGTGTTGAAACAGTTCGAACTGCAGATTAGCATTGAGGCCTGTTGTTGAAACAGTTAAAGCACGCAAACCATGTGGCTGAAACAACAACTCACACAGAAGAATTTGTTACACTCTCTGTGGTCTATGATGCTGAAACAGCAACTGCTACACTCTCTATGGTCAACGATGCTGAAACAACAACTCACACAGAAGAAGTTGTTACACAGTTCGTGGTCTATGATGCCGAAACAACAACTCACACAAAAGAATCTGTCACACCCTCTATGGCCTACGATGTTGAAACAGCAACACAAAACTGTTACATTGACCACAATAGTCACACCTTGAGCTAGCATTAACCATCGTTGTTGCCTGAGACCAAGTTGCTAAAACAGTCAGAACGCAAATCTCGTGGCTGAAACAGCCCGTGATTTGCGATGCCGAAACAGCATACAATAGCAGTAACAAGAAGACAAAATAAAGAAGTTGTTACTCCAGCCGCAACAACAACACCCCACTCAGCACTTGTAATAGCATTCTGTTACGGGAGACTAGAATACCCTATTCTAGTATAGAAATCGGATCTGACTAAGAATAGGATTCAGATGTGCAAATGTAATTTTATGATCAAATTGTATCGAGGGAATTCTCCTCTTTAAATAAGAGGAAATCATCATTAGAGAGGACCTTCTGTTTTAGCTAAGAAAGGACTTTACAGAGAAGGACATGTTTTACTTCAGATTGTAATATGATACAGTTGATAGATGAATAAAAGACTGTTCTGAGCATTTCTCTCTAGTTCCTTTCGTTTCAGGGGAATCTTGTGAGAAGGGAGGGCCCACCTTCTTCACAAGATTCACCCATTAGCTTTATAGTGTGTTAGTGTTATTTCTGTTCATGCCTTGATTAAATTATGTTTTGCTGAAACACTACTTTATTGAACTTTGTTTTGTTGAAGGACTACTTTACTGAACTTTGTCTTGCTAAAACTCTGCTTTACTGATTGTTACATTGTTTTCATATGATTCATGCTTGGGTAACTGTTAATCATTCTAGTTAGCAATCATGTTTGGTGAATTTATGAAATCTTGATAATCAGGGACAGGTGTTGAAGAATCATGCTTGGGGAATAGGGTCTTGTTCTCTATTAGAGATAGTTAGGCTTCAGTGCATGTCAATTATTTCAATTAGTAAAGAATTTATGAAAGTGTACTAATCAGAAATAGGTGCTAAAGATTCCTGCTTGGGGAATAGGGTCCTGTTATCTGTTAGAGATAGTTAGCCTTCAGTGCATGTCAATCATTTCAATTAGCAATGAGTTCATAAAAGTGTGGTGATCGGAAACAGGTGTTGAAGATTCCTTCTTTGGGAATAGGGTCTTGTTCTCTGGTTATAAAATAGTTGGTCTTTCCTTTTGCAGTGTCTCGAAGGATTTCTTTTCCAGTTTGTTATTTCCTTAATGTAATCCAAGATTATTTGGAAAATTATGTCTTTAAACATTGAACTCTGCAATAGGTAGATTGCTTTCCTATAATTCAAGTTAGAACTTCAGTTTGTTCAAGGCAAAGTGTGATTAATATGTCTTTACTACAACTCTAGGTTTCTTTTGAGATTGAGCATATATAGTGCATGATTACCTTTGAAATAAACGGACTTCCCTGGGTTGACAATTTATGTAGCACTTGATTGTTTAGTTAAATAAGCAATTATAGTGACCAACATTTTGGTGTCATTGCCTGGGAAGGTAATTATAGATTTCAAAAGAACTTATGATTTTTTAGATACAAAGATTGCATGAGAGGACGTGGAGGCCCCAAAGACACTGACCCTACAGGTGGCAGGGGAAGAGGAAGAGGAGGAAGAAAGACTTATATTGATGAGATTATATCAAAGTTTGAATCTGTTGCTCAATGACCAAACACTCGGAAACCAAAATCCCAACCTTCATTTCAAGCAAACTTTGAGATGGGGAAAGAAGTTTGGAGTCCTGAGATAGTCAAGAAACCAGCAGGAAACATTGAGGACAGAGCAAGCGCAGCAGGGGAGCAGAAAGAAGAAAACATGGATGAGTACAATGACGAATTGCATCATGAAGAACAGGCAGGTCCTGAAGGAGAGGTAAATGATGAAAATTCTTTTTCCACATTAGGATTTCCTATTGGTGATCTTCCTAGAGGGGTAGCCCCCATTAAGAACATTCCACTCTCAGCACTACCTAACTTTCATGGTTTGTCTTCAGAGGATCCTGATGAATTCCTTTTTTAGTTTGATATATTATGCAGAAGTTATGATTACATTTCCAATGCTCAAAAATTAAAACTATTTCCAGCAACATTGAAAGGAAATGCACTAAGATGGTTCATGAGTCATGGAGGCCATGTAATCACAACATGGGACCAAATGAAA
>ML809641.1:297596-321566 GCA_009831015.1 Picea engelmannii | reverse complement strand
TTACAAAGAAATGTGTTTTGAAATTTGCAATCACTGAAAAGTTTATGGATGAGGTAGAACTGGATGTAGTGCCACTTGACATTTGTGGAATTGTACTTGGGAGTCCATATTTGTATGACCGGAAAGCAATCTTTTATAGAGAGCAGAACAAATATCATCTCTTTAAAGGTGGTGTGGAATTCATTGTTCGTGCACATCGTATGAAAACAAATCTAGCATTAGTCACTACAAGTCAAATGAAAATGATAGTGAATGCTAGTAGGAAGTTTGCATTAATGGCTATTAAATGTGAATCATTGGAAAGTGGTAATCTGGAACATGGAATTGAATTAATTAAAAGTGTTCCCGAGTATGGTGCTTTGTTACAGGGACCTGAAGGAATATCACTTACTAGAGATGTACAACATGAAGTGCAGTTGCAGCAAAGCATGCCTCTTCCAAATCTTGGCATGAATCGGATGATTATTCAAAACATTGTTCATGATTATGTAAGGAATTGTGTGATGTGAAATACTATTGATAAAGGGTTAGGATTGTACACACCTATTCATGCTTCATCTCGTCCTTGTAAATATGTTGTAAGGGACTTTGATGGGGGACTACCAATTAGTTTGTTCTTTCAGTTTATTGGGGTTCATGTTGGGCTTCCTATGACTATTGTACATGTTTGGCACTTCCGAATATTGGGGCAATTTTGGTCAGTTTTGTGGAGTCTTAGAGACAATAATCTTGAAAGGAGCACAATGTATTAGCCACATGTTAGTGGGAAAACATGGGTAGTAAGTAGAACAGTCATTCAATTTCCTCAGAATTATTGTGATGAACATCCTAAGGTTTGGGGTGAACAGTTGCAGCACATGCAATGCATTAAATCTCCTTTTGAGGATTGTTTTTGTTATCTGTTGAAGTCACATGTGGACTTTTCTTTCAGCACAAAAGATGTGAGAGGTGAACATCATGATGCAAAGAAAATAGTGCAACAGTTAGTACAAGAATAGCAGGAGAAGAGTCGGGTAATTTGCAAAGCTGGGCATGAAAATCATCATCCGTTTGAGTTTGAAAAGCAAGTTTGGTTGCAGATCACCAAGGGAAGATTGAAAGGTAAAAAGCTCAATTTTGTTTATGATCATTTTGAGATCTTTGAAAATAAGTGTAAACATTCTTCTTCTTGAGCTTATCTCCGATGAATACAATTGTATATGTAAAGAATTTTAAATGGTATGAACCTCGTTTGGTCATGGACAAGGAGACTAATATGCAGATTCTAAGAAAGGCAAGATGTATGGAGATTGGAAAGGTGAGGGAGTTGTACCCTCACTTACCTACAAGGTGATCTAGGATTTTGGAGGTCCAAAATCTCTTCAATGGGGAGGAATGATCCAGGGGGTCATTCCTCTTCAAAGTTATACTGATCCAAAATCAAGAGGAAATGGTACAATGGAAAAAGTGGAATGGCAATGCAATGCCCAGGTTTGGTAAACATTAAGACTTTACCACATTTTAAAAGAGGGTTAATGTATTTTTGGTTATTAGATATGAGTTACAAAAACATATCAAAGCTAAGCTTTATACCATGGTTCGGTGCATAATGTAATGAGGTGCTTGCCACATGTCCCAAAACTAGACTTAGCATATGTTATAAACCCCATTCAATGAATATTCTAAACGGTGCACGCACATGGGACTATCATATGATATGATATATGGTATTATAACCAAAGTCTGTATGAAAGGTGGACGAGGATTACATTATATAACAAATGGAACCATAATATAACATCAAATGTCATAGCACGGTTCAACGTATGTACATTGCAACGTCAAGCGGAACATCATGTTGTTAGCTCATTGGGTGCACAGTTTGATGTCACATCAAATGGTTAGTCAATGTTTTGGTGGAGTTTCCATTTGGAAGATCACATATATAGCGGAGTTCTAATATGGTTCCATATAACATTTGGTATAGTTGTTGATAACATTTGGCGGAGTTCCATTTATAACATGGTTTAGATCTGGTGGGAATAACAGTTAACCATTGTTTGGCAGGTTGCAACATTTAGCAGGAAACAGAACCATCGCCACATTTGGTAGTGGACAACATGATATGTGTAATGCTCTGGCAGGTATTACATTTGGCACAGTTGGTGGGATATCTCAGATTTGGAACAGTTCATATTTGGCAGAGATAATGTACAGCTCACGGGGTTTTGAAATACCATATATTGTATATGTAACATCTATGGAACAATTGGCATTTCGCAAGTGGTTATAACATTTGATGTGTACAGCTTTGTCGGGTAAAACAAGTAATATATGGTTATATTATAACCATAATATATATGTTATATGCTAAAATGAGTAAAGCGGGCGAGTCGAACCCGTGACTTATCCTCCCACTAAATTCTTTTACAGCATGGTTCTAGTCATGATTCCAGGAGGTTTCGCCTTGTTTATAGTACAGAGCATCATTCTGTTGTGATCAGAATCTCACAGGGATAGAATAGATGCACCAAGATCAAGTTTGAACGTGCAACTTGCAGCTTTATAACCAGATGTTTCAGCTAGTACGAGGGGAGGAGAGTCTTGCTGTAAATTTCCAGATGTTGTTGTATTCAAAAGTCGACTGTACTCTGTTATTAAGTGGCTTCTTTGTCTTTTGAAGTCCATTTTGTAATTTCCAGAAGAGGAGGTCTTGAAGGCTTTGTACAACATTTTGTTTTACAGTTGCTGAAGTTGATTCCAGAACCATTTTGTACCATTTTAAAAATATTAATTGGATCGGTGCCCATTGGAGAGGGACCCGGAGATGTAGCCCAGTGAAGGGGGTGAACTCCGTTAACAAATTATGTTTGTGACTCTCTTTTGTTGTTCTCATTTTCTGATTCTCTTTCTGTTTCAGCTTGCTTTTATTTCAGTTTGTTGTCATTTCAATTTGTAAGCATTCAATTTCTGTTAAATGCTATTTCATGAAGTAAGCAAATTGATAAACGCATTCTTTAAAAAAAATTAATGCACTAAAGTTGAGATCCAACGGATCAATCACATAAAGACATCTTCACATACACATAAACCACCAGTGGTCTATCACAACATATAGATCAGACATCATCCACTACATCAAAAACCAAAACCATCAACAACAAACACATCACACATGTACACAAAGATCCAAAAATGTATACCCATATATATATATATATATATATATATATATATATATATCGGTCCACATGTCATAAAGTGTTTACAAAAATAGTACATCGCCCGTAGGCAGGTGAATCACCTCATCCCTACCAATACACAAATGGATGTCACAACTATACAAAATGGGCTCACCAGCCTATATATAAGATACACAACTCCATATCTAGTAGCCCTTAGGGCGCCTCTAGTGCTCTGGCACCAGGTCCTCCCTCTGGCGGAGGTACCCCACCAGCTCCAGGTCCCCCAGGTCCCAGAGGCAACCGTCCAATCATCGCAGCTCCGGCTACAAAAGCTCTACGAATCAAGGTTCGTGACTCTGTCGGCAACCCAATACACTACTCCAGGATCCCCTCATATTGGATCTGCACCCACATCCTCTCAGGCACTCCCTATAGAACCACCTCTAGTCGGCGACGAAAATCATCAAACTCTCCCCGGGCCTCGGCCAGAGGAGCATGTGATGGCCCTGCCCCGGGGTCATCATAACGACACCTCTGGGCCTCTCTATCATCATCATTGGGCCTCACCCCAACATCCTCTCGATGTTGCCTCTCCCCTACTCGTAACTCTCCCCACAGTGGTCTCACAGGCCCCTGGTGGGCTGGTGCTCAGATCAGCTTGACCTCTCGTCCACGCGATCCCACATCTACACAAACAAACACATGATAGCATTAGCATCCATACAAATATCAACCATATTCTATACAATATAAAAACAAAACAAATCAACAAAACTAGTAAACAACACATCATACCTCGACGATCGAATACCTCTCCCGGAGGTGATATCATCTTAGGATCATCCTGAAAATCCATCCCACTGTATGGAAAATGCAATATGATCTGTGGCATCTAATGCCACACCTGTGAAGCCTTGGCTGTGAAGTAGTGGCCACCCTCCCCACCCCCATGACAAACCAAAATCGTCGACCACCACCACAGTCGTGGCTCTCATGCTCCTGGCAGGTCTAACAACACTCTCGAGCACAACATCGACACCCTCTCTAGAAACCAAACCACCAAGAGCGATCCAAAGGTAAAATCCCCTGAATCGACTGCTCGATACCTAGTGAGCTATCCCACCATATTGGTGTGCAACATCAAGCCCCAGGCGAAATGCTCACCCCCTAGTGCCCGCTGCATGATCCTCAGCTGGCCACCACTGATACGCTGAGTCGCGAGCGACCCATACACTCTCACAACTATTGCTTCCATGCAACGATGTACCAGGACATCCATCACCCCAATCCTCACCACTGACCCAGACATAAAATCCTCTCCCGAACAATATGTCTAGGCAAGGGTATCCAACCTCCCCTCTCCAACTACCACCGGCTCAGCCAATAGTATGGTTCCTCCAAAAGGGAGCCCAGTCAAAAAATAGACATCCTCCTCAGTAGAGAATGCCAAGTGCTCTCCACGCACAATAAAACACTGCAACTCTGGACTCCACATCAAGATCAGGAATTGCAGAAAATACTCATGTGCCCTCAATAGTGGGCACTCAAAAAAATTCAGCAGTCCACAAGCCGCCAAAGCACCACGAACCACCAGCTCCTCATCCCTCACGGCCTCCTTTAGTCGGGACCAATCCCTCTCTCTCCATCAGATCAGAATCATCCCCAGTGATCACCTGCATCCACATATACAGTACTTGATCATCCATCACAAAAACACCAAATCCCCCCCCCCCCAAAAAAAAAAAGAGAGAGAGAACATAAGCTTTCTCGCCCTCATCTTTGCCTCAAAGGTGCGGTTGTTTTCCCCACAGATGTGCACGTGAGACGCGCACACGTGCACATCTGTTTACCCCACAGGCACGCACACATGCGCACCTGTTTACCCCACAGGCACGCACACATGCGCACCTGTTTACCCCACAGGTGCACATGTATGCCCGCCAATAAGCTCACAGGTGCGCATTCGATGTGCGCATGTTCACTACATAGTTGTGCACTCATGCACAACTGTCAGCAACACAGTCGCGTACATATGTGCGGCTGTGTTTTGGACATGCATGCACCCCATGCGCGCCTGTTTTCCCAAAAAGTGTGCCCCCCTGCGTGGTTATGCCCATTACAGCCACGCATTCATGCACAGGTCACGATCGATCGCCCACACACTTGGGGGGGCACAACCCTCAAAATTCACCCTACGGCCATCCGTACGATCCTACCCAAAAATTGACACCTAACTACTGTACAGGAGAATGAGACCACTAACCTAACTCTAGCACCTCTCAGATCATCTTCCTCGCACTCCTGGAATCTCCAAATCTACTCTACAATCTCCTCTCTCACAACTATAGCAGCAAGTACAAATGAGGTGGCAATGTGGTCCCCACAGCTATATATAGTCCATTTTTCGAGACTTCAAGACTTAATTCTAGGAGCTCCGAGTGTCCATTTTTCAATCTGTCTTCAGCCATGGGATCAGCACCCCGTCATCTACATCAAGACAGTCCCTAGGTCATTTTTCATCCTTAGCCCCCGGGGAGCCATTTTTCCATACCCCGTTCAGGTACGCATGCTCATGTTAAAAATTATCAAATAAATGGTTATATGTTTGATTATCTTCAAATATCATTCACGTCGGGTATTTGGTTTCCATGTGTGCAGGTACTTGGTCATCACACACCAGCGCGACCCCTTCAATTATTTAATCAACACTGGCATGTAATCATTCCCTCTGAATCTCAATTGCATCTCCAGTCACACCCTCTGAAATTTTCCTTTAGGGTCCCTATATCCAACTCTGCAATACCATCACCTCCACTGTCACCCGATGGCACTCTCCCCCACATGAGTTGTGCCATTCATATCCCCCCTTGGCACTTTGACACTCATGTTGTTTTCAACCTTTAGGGATGGGAGTCCCAATAGTCTTACATCATGTCGCGAATCAACCACATACTCCTTCTCCTCATTTTTCTAGCCTACCCAACGAACTCCCAAGGCATTTCCTCATGGTTTTTTTTTTACTTCACTCTCACAGCATCATTTACCATCCATTTCATCCACCGTCGGTTTGCCCATCTTCAGATTGCCCTCCATACATTTCCCTACTACAGAAACCCGCCTATGGGGCCCAAACCCCCCACTTATGTTTTAACCAACTTACGCCATCCTCAGGCCAAACCATCTCACACTGGGGTACCCATTTCTGTATCTGCATTATTATCCCCACAACTTTCTTAATTCTTTTTGTAATTAAGCCATTGTTTCCAACATTTTACATAGCTTTTTGTCGTCACCTTTAGCGACCTTCTTCCTTTTTGGAAAACGCAAACCATGTTGCCCTTGGTTGGGGCATTCCTTATCACCTACCCTTCTTGACATCATCCATAAACTTCGAGTATCACATAGGACACCTACCTCTTCTCTCTAAGTTTGTTCACTTTGTCCCACCTCTAGCACAACTTATCCCACATCTCGTTGTCCCCCTGACACCCGACCTAGTTGAACGATTGTAGCCACTTATACTTCACATATATTCCCAACCAAGGGATGTCTTGAGTCTCCATGCATATTGACTTCATTCATGTATCTCCTCAGTTCCTGACCTCACCTAGTTGATTTCACAAAACCCTTTGCTTCTTAGAGTCGTGTCTCCCTTTTTGTCGACATCAGCACAGTTTCCAGAAGGGTGATAGTATCTGACTCTCATTACCATACGATGAGAAGTATCAGATGACACAGGGAGAACCATCATTGCTCTCTGTTGTCGTTGACCCCCATAACATTCGACTTCAACACTTTCTCATGTTATGGTGGGTCTTACTTTGTGACTATTGCAGTTGTTTTTTATATTTGTCGAAGACCTCTGAACTTTGTTGGGCTATCAATGCCCACAGAATCCGTGATACTTCTTACAGGTGTCATTGCCTACTATTAAGAGTATGTTCCTCATTAGAATTGTCCTCTGCCTTTTTCAAAACCTCCCCCGAGGGCGTTATAGTTGTCTTCATCAACACACAATTTTAGTTACTGTACAACGTCCTTTTTTTGAGTTACATGACACGAGCATGAGGCATGCCCACCTCGTTTGTACACAATTTATTTTTCACACCTTGCAAAAGGTTGGGTCCCATAGGTTCCCTTCTCCCTCTACCGGGTCACTCTTGATACCCTCACTATCGCTCTTTCTTACAATGGTACTCTCAGTGGAAGAAACATTGATGAATTTTAGCTATCTGTATGCTCCTAACCTCATCCATCAGGGGGCATTCATTATCACTAAAATTTCTTCTGCAAATGGTTACAAGAATCCAGCATCTTCAAACAGCTATGGGTCCACCCATGGACCAAAATTACCAAAAAATCATTTCCAAAAGGTCCAAAACTATACAACCAGTTATAAAATCAAAATGTGCTATGACTACACAGAGCACACGCGCACATGCACCATCAAGAAATGCAGGAAAAGTGCACATGCGCACGATGCGCGACTGTGGACGCTAAAAGCCACGCACACCTAAGAACGGTGCATTTATGATGTTGGTCAGCCTCCCACCCACTTCTGGTTCAACTTCCAAGTTGATTTGACATCCAAATCTCGGCTAGATCCGGCTGGGTGGCTGGTCAAAGACCTAAAGGTGCCCTAAAAATCCCCTTTTCACACTAAAAGTTGGTTGCACAATACCTCAAAGTGGTGCTATAAAACAAGGCCATGGGTGCACTACATTTTCAAGGAATTCATTTGTAAGGTTATTTTGTTGTTATTCTCTTAGTGAAACCTCTTTTCTTATCAAGAGAATACTAGCACCATTCCATTTGAGCAATCCACATCGCCTTTTGAGTGGGTTAGCTTGGGATTATTTCACCATTTCTTTCAAGTTTCCAAGTTGTAAGACGAGCTCAATCTTGGGGGTCCAAGAGACCTCCCTTGGAGGAAGAAGGGACCCAAAGTCCCCTTTCTCTTTGGTGTTTTCTTTTCACTAATACAATCCTTTCCATTGGTGACATGGGTCTTGTTTGTTTCTTGTTCTTAGGTCCTTATGCACAATAGTTTAGTTGTTTTTTCCTTTCCTAGTTTAATTCTTAGCTTAGTCTTTTATGTTTATTCTTCTAACCCTTTCCTTTATTGTTGTCTTGCTTAGATAACCCAACTAAGCTCGTAAGAACCTCTGTTTTGCTCATTTAGGTGACAAAAGAGGCGCAACAGTATGCTTTTCTTGTAAGCTTATATTTCACTTCCATCTGTCTGAATTGGAGGAATATAAAACTCAGAATTCCTTTCTAAGATGCTCTCAGCTTAGCAATTTAGACTATATTTATTTCTTCTCAAACCATCTCTGAATTCATTTTAAATAATGCTCTAATGTGGTTGTGTGTTTCTTTTTCCTCTAATACCATGCAAAAATTTCTATTAAACTCAGACTGATCATCACCTTCCAAACGACTTCACGCACACAGAAATTCAACCTGTACACCCATATTTATCGTGTATAGAAACACCACAAGGTAAATCGTGCTTTCATGCACCTATATCCACTATGCATTTCTTATCCTTCGCGCCAATAACTTGTGCACACCACTTTTGCGATGTGCACCAATATCAATTGCGCACAGTTTTGGTATCGTGCATTGGTATTCCACATGCATTTCGCCCTATGCATTGCACCATGCCAAAGTCCAATATGCCCCACCGCGCACAATAATCTGTGTGCACCATTGAATACACTATCGCGAGACAAATTATACTCATACTATGCACACACCGACCAAACTCCTCTGTATTTTGCAATACTTGTGCACTCCACGTGCACATTACTATGTGTGTGCTCACCGCGCAATGCTAAATTCAACGCGCACATCCGCACACAATATTCTCCCATGTGGAGCCACAATTTACCATGCACACCTGTGCACCAACATTTTCCACGTGGTGTCAAAAGTTTTCCATGGACACTCTGTGACTTGAAATTTGGTCACTTCAAAATTAACCTTTTGTGAATATTCGCTTCAACTGAACTTTTCCGGCCCATCCAGGCTCAGTGTTGGAAATGAGACTCTAATACCATACTGTAACGTCCCCGGCCACCCACGATCGGGCCACGCCACTCCTCAGACATTTTACTTAGCTCTGAAAACGTCTTTGTAACATTCCCAGCCTTCAAAGTGCCAGGGTACACGAGGGAACATTTGTGTTCTCTCATTGCGGAACATATTGTAACATACCCAGTATTCAACTGAGCTATGCCACATAAGTTTTCTCTTCAAACTCCATGCAATTATAACATATACATACATCACTCTTGCGTAAGATTTACATATAAACCTAAACAAACAATTACATTCTGTAAATATATGATTTCATACTGAAATAACGGTAAACACAGACATGCATCATATACAGGGAAATACCCATAAACATATAGACAGTTATAATCACACATATGATAAATTGTAACTTAAGCACGTAAATAACAATGCAACATGTAAATTTATCACATGATTGGTACTTATCTTGGAAAGGTTATCACCAACTGCATGTAGACCGTCCATGGACCTCCTAGCCTTAGACTACACTGTTCATCACTCTCAACAGTGAGTCAACCCCAAGCTAGGACTAAACTCCACCCAGGTAAATGGGTTCCTAACTAGGCTAAAGGCTCATAGACAACAAGAAATACTTTGTCTCAGGTGCTCACTCAACTAACAGCCTACATCCTCTCATTCCCCACATGCCTATCCCACCCAAGGAAGTGTGCCCCTTCTCTGCTCAACAGTCCTTCGGTTGCCCCACTTCCCTTCCTGGGCTTCAGCAATAGGTCAGACAAGAAGTCTCAGAGCACTGTAGCTATAGTTTATCACCTTCATGAAATCAATTCCCAACAATTCTCTTGCTCAGAGAATTGCTCATGGGCCTGACAACCTGCCTCTTCAATTTCCCACGGGCCTGAAAACCCACTTCTTCAATCCCGCTCCCAAGATAACAAGGTACACCAACCAGAAATGGTTATGGAAATAGGCTTAGATACATTGAAATCAATGTCTGAAGGATAACTTACTACGTGAGTGAAAATGGTCATGGAATCATTGACTGTATGACTGAATGATGAAAGGAACCATGGGGGAGATGATCATAAGAATGATCCTGAGGATGATCGTAAGGATCATCGTAAGAATGATGGTCAAAACTGTCCAAATGAGCTAAGTCCCCATGATATGTATGCATGTCCCCAACTTGACACTTGTCATGTTGGAAGCTACTTTGATCCACTTGTCCCCAACTTTAGAACTTAGGATAAAATAATTATCCATACTTTATGTTTTAAGAAATATTAATATAATATTCCTTTTTGGCTTAATCTCTCTATCTTAGCCCTTTCCCTTAAATTTTGGCCCTCCCTTTCTCTAACTGGTGGAGTTCAATCCCCCATCTCTTTTATCATGGTCGGTCTATGCGCAGCGAAATATTTTATATTAATCATGAGAAATATACAAAATAGGCACACTGGCCTTTAACATCTAGGCACTCTGGCCTAATTCCAAAACATAAGCATCCCAACTTATAATAACTATCTCAGCAGCCTATAACACATATCATATACACAAGGCTTGCTGACCTCCATACTGTGCACACTTTAGTTACTGCACGCGGTATCCGGGAATGTGTACACTACATCATTTTACTGCATAGTGCATGCGTGCACTATGCCATGAAAGGTGCATTACAAAATGATGTCAAAACAGCTCACCAGCTTAAGTACACTTACATTATATTTAAAATTGGGTTCGGCCGAGGGATATTACAAGTTGGTTTACCAAGTACTGCACCCAATTCATCTATAGTCCCTCTGCACACTTTCTTGTGAGGTCTACTATGAATCCGGTGACTTGGGTTGGTCGGTTCTTGTGAACTAAATTTCCTGCGATCAGCTGACAGGCGAGGTGTACTGCATCGTTCTAAATAGAGGTTGCCTTGTAGCCGTGCGTGCCCTTCTCAACATCGCCATAAGTCTCTTTTATATTATATGCTAAGGCTCGGTCTGTGGTATTTCCAGGGTAAAAATCATGTGGATCAGGGCCTTGCATGCTCAGCCGAGTGATCCGATGGATCAAGGTCGAATCCACTGTGATACATCGGTTTAGCCATAAATATCCTCCATGGTAACAGGATAATAGAAAATTAACACATGCATTCACTTCTTGATGTCGTCTGAAGTGTGGGATATTCATAACATTAAGCAGGGTAGAATGCACAAGGTTATGGGTCCAAGGCTGGGGGATAATCTTTGAATTCGTGCCTTTCATGTTGGTCAGATACTTATGCAAGGCGAGCATATTGTAAGTTTACGGTCTCCAAGGTTGAAGTCACTAAACTTCAGCATTGCTATCTTATCCTAGTCTATGTAAACTATGCATATCCCTTTTGGGAGGTACGCAGTGACCTTGGCATAGTCAAAATCTCTAGGAACGCTATCTCTTTTCACCGCGTCGCTCAGAGGAGGTATATACGCAGGTAAGATGCTTGGAATCAACTTAGCATTTACGAGATCATTTCTATGCTTTGCTCTTATCTCTATTGTGATTCTAGACGTTCTTGCTCCATGAGCAGTCGATGGAGAAGCTTGGACTCCTGCTATCGATGATGCTTGCACACCTGCAAACATCCTTCTTTCCGACATGACTTTCTCGGTCCTAAGATTAACGAGTACTTCCTTTGTATATTCTTTAAGTTCTCTAATCTCCTCGGACATACGCGCTCAGGGTTAATAATATCAGGTTCACGAAGTAATGTAGATACAGAAATAAGATGGAAAGTAAGGAGGTAATGATCATTGGACAATCTTAACCAAGGTTGCGAGCTCAAATTCTCGATTTGGAAAAAGTGCTCTTTGTGCATGGTGCGACGGGATAAATAGGAAACTCAGCAATAGATTGCTTGCAATGGGTATGAGGCTTCATTAACTCTTTTTATTTCCATTATGGAATGGTCCATCGGTCAGGTGGCGACCCATAAATGTTTTTCCCGTCGTTCGGAGCATCGGTCGAACAGATATATCATCCCCAATGACTATATTTCTTCACCACAGTGAAGTGACCTATGTTGTTGTTCTGATATCTCAGTGAAGCTCAAATTCTACAAATTTTCCTTCTGCGAGGCTCCCTCTGGAACCTTCTATAATTTTTCAATCTTATCCCTCTTCCTACTTAGCTTCCTAGCCTTCTTTCCAATGAGCTTCGTCTCAATATTATTCTTTCCATTCTGATTCTTATCTTCTTTAGATATAGTTACTACACGTTGTTGAGAATATTTCAAGGTTAACATCTCTTCTGCCTCTGGAGTAAGTACTTTAGTCTTCTGAGGGTATTCTAGTGGTCTTGCAGCTTCGACATTGGAGTCTCTAGGGTCAAATAGCTTTGATCCATTTTCTTGTTCTTTAATCAATTGAGCGATCCTTCATGTCATGAAATCTTTTAACTCTTGTTTTTTTTGTTCTGAGGCTTCTTCTTCTTCTTTTCATCTGGCTTGATCTCTTTCAATCCAAGGTTTCCCTAGTAACATGGTAAATGAGGTGTTTTTTTCAATACATTTTATAATCTCAAAATATTCCTTTGTCGAAGTTCCATTGACAGTTGTAGATATTTGAGCAAGCCTCCCACATAAACTTACCAGCTTCCCTTTGAATATTCCTACTCCTCCTAATGAAGGCATCATAGCAGGCTTCCCTATAGCTTCCCAAGTTCTTTATGGCATAATATTCACTTGTGTCTCTTCATCAAGAACACAGTCAATGTCAAAGTCCCCTATTCTTTCTTCAATGCATTCTTTTTCTTTGAAAATCTCTGATAATCTGACATGTCGATGGTCATTCAGGGTCTCCTTCATTTGTATCAATACTTTCTCTGATTCTTCCTGGGGTTCTACCTTTTCTGGATCTGCCTTAGGGTTTTCTTGGTTTAGATTCATTCCTTCAAGCTTAGCGATCATTCTTGGGAAATCCAACACTTCATGGTCCATAGCCTTACAACAAAGATAACTAGGTCTTCTTCCGGGGCATTCCTTAGCAATATGTCCTAGTATTCTGGAATTGTAACAGAGGGTCAATCCTCTCTTTCTTTTATATGATCCCCATCTCCCTTTATATTGTTCACTAGGATCATAGGAGTTAACCTGCAAAAAAATATTTCTAGGATCTTGCATCCATTTGTTAGTCCAAACATTATTTCTATGCATAGGTATAACATATCTTTCATTATTCTTATCAGATCTACTTATATCAAATCTTGTTTCATCTATTAGTGCCCTAGTTTTCAAGCTAGGACAGAATCTATCAAACATACCTAAATTCATATTCTAGAAACAAAAATTTCTACTTATCTTACTTTTACAGATCACAAAGCTTTCAGATCTTGCTTCTTTAACTATTCTTACCTCTATCAGAGTGCAGAGATTATAGATCTTACCTCTTTTCTTTGGATCAAGATTATTTTCTTCAGATATGACCTTCTTCTTGGCACAAAGATTCCAGATCTTGCTTCTTTCTTTCAGATCCGACCTTCTTTCTTCAGATCAGACTTCTTTTCTTAGCACAGAGCTTATAAATCGAGTAGGGTACTGCGCGCTAGGGCACATATCTATGCACAAAGATTTCTTTTGCACAAGTCTCTTCTTTATTAGTTCCCATCAATCACAGTCTCAGGTCCTGGAAATAGAACCATTTGTTGGCACAGGGGCAGACCCAGGGTTCAATGCTCAAGAGTGCACCAACAAAGCCCTAAATACCGGCCCTTTTGGCAATACCTGTGAAGCAGATGAAGTCTCACCCGAGGTAGAGGCAGGGGTGGTTGTAGGACTCAAGTGTCTGCAACCTTAGCTGGGACACAGATCTTTGATTATATCTCTTATAGAGTACTTAGCATAGATCATTCGTCAATATTCAACCCTTATTATACTTCACAAATATCACAGAGCATCACAACATTCACTTAGATCGAAGGTATTTCGGCACTTAGCAACAGTAAAACAGATCAGATCTGGTAGATCAGCACTAATCATATTCATACATGTCAGATCTAACATTCACACACCTCTAAGAAGCACAAAGCATAAGTAGATCTATCTAAATATATCAAAGAACTTAGAAACAGTAAAACAGATCAGATCTGGTAGATCAGCACTGATCATATTCGTACATGTCAGATCTAACATTCACACACCTCTAAGAAGCACAAAGCATAAGTATATCTATCTAAATATATCAAAGAACTTAGCAAAATAAGGGATAAACACATCAAGTCGAAGCACAAAGCATAACACATAGATTTACGTGCTTCACCCCCACCCTGGGTCTACGTCCACCAACTCTTCTTCTTCTCTATTAGCATCTTCAATTGGTTACAGCACAGAGCCACCAAAAACCTTCTTCTCATAAGACAGAAGATCTATGCAGCTCGCTAGATCCTTCTTCCTTGCGCTACAGCACAAATCCTTCCACAACTCCTTACAATGACTTGCACTTAGCTCTACAAGCCTCTTACAGTCATGCACAAAGCACTTACAAAATATATTAGCACTTAGCTTACATCACATACATCTCTATGTCTTCTGATAGATGCCTAGATATCTACTTATACATTACAAAAGTGAGCCTAAGCATGGGTAAACCCACGGGCCGACAGCCCTTTCCCATTACATATTCCCAAAAACCCAAAAGTGGGACGAGATTCTACAATATCCTCTTCGTCTGGCACACGTTAGAAGTAAAAAGAATTAAATTCACATATTCAAACCTTTTGAGAATCAAAGTGACACATACCATGATACCCGAACTCATTACCTCATGGAGAAAGACCCATTGTTGTTGAAGGACCATGATGATGGGATGGATGTTGTTGTTTCTAACAAGGTGGAGGCATTGAAGAAGAAAGATGGGCCCTCCAGGGCCAGGATCAAGTCAATGTGGCTCTCAGTACTCCATGTCTAGGACTTGTGGGCCTCGATACATAATCTCCTTAGTTATCCCTAGGCTAGGGGATAACATCTGGATCCAATTCGGGGACATGTGCTCACCGTAGAGCACATGATAACCTCAGCATCTCTGGCATGACCTATGACCTACTTGATCTCAACAAAAAATTATTAGTAATCATTTGGGGTGGTGATATCACCCCCGGCTCATATATGGTACAGAAAATGAAAATAAACAATCATATATACAATATAAATACAACTACTCTAGCATAGAATGTAGATGGTATATACAATGAATAAAAATGACTAAGTACTTACCTGTACTTACTTGTCATGCTGCTAGTGGGTGGTAACTCTTGATATGTATAGTGTTCACTAGTAACTTCAAAGCCTCTCCTTCCATCGTCCCTAGATTGAAAGAGTTTGTTCCTGCAGGACTCATGATTTTGTAGGGACCTGTCCATAGTCCATCCAATTGCTTGTACATACCAAGTTTCTCCCTTCTCTTATCCCATAACAACACTAGATCTCCCTTGGAAAAATCCATATCCTTTGTCTTGTGATCGAAGGTGTTCTTGATCTTTTCTTGGTTTCTTTCCATTTGGCTTAGGGAGATCTTTCTAGATTCATCTAACTCTATTAATTGGTTAATTCACCCTTGGATTGCTTCTCTGTCGGTGGTGTATTGCTGAGAAAAATGGAAGATGGGGATTTGGAGGTTCATAGGTAGTTTTGATTCTAACCCATACACTAGCTCAAAAGGGGTCCTTCATGTTGAGGTATTTTTTGTTATTCGACCTGTCCACAAAGCGTATTTAAGTTTGTTATCCCAAGACCTCTTGTTTTCCCCCACGACCTTCTTGATGATGTTCATAAGGTTTTTATTGCTTGATTCTACCCATTCGTTTCCCTATGGATAATAATTGGAGGAATGAGATAGAAAAATGACATACTTGAAACAGAATTTTGTTGATGCAAGAGAGCTAAAAGCCTTGGCATTGTATGTGGTAATCTTGGACGGGACCCCAAACCTAGTTATGATTCTTTCCTCCAAAAATTTCATGACTACCTCCTCAGTGGCCTTCTTTGTGGGAATGGGCTCTACCCACCTAGTAAAATATTATGTGGTTGTTAAAATCCACCGGTAGCCATTACTTGAATTGTCCTTAAATTCCCCAATAAAATCCAACCCCCATTTTTTAAAAGGAGCTTCTACTACCACATGTTATAAAGGTTGTGTCAGGAGTTTTGGTTTACTCATAAAGTATTGGCAAGGCTATAAAGTTCATACATATCGGTGAGTATCAGTAAATAACACTGGCCAATAGTATCTGGCTCTTAGGATTTTGTGCGAAGTAGTACGGGCTGCAAAATGTCCACCATAATGTCTAGAGTGTAATTCCTTTAACAATTTATCAGCTTCTTCTTGATTGACATATATAAGGAGAACTCCATCAGGATCTTTCCATCCAAGGCCATTCTCAGTCAAACATTATTTCATGGCCCTAAGTCTCAAATCCCTTCTTTTGTCGTCTACTAGGTGATCTGGGCACAATAAATTCTTAAGGTAGTATATTATATCGGAATACCATTCATCATGTTCTAATTCATTGACTACCACGTTTATTTGTTCACTTTCTCCCATTTGTATGGCCTCTTGGTTGCTCTCAATTAGCATATGGTCCAAACCTTATCCCTTTATAATCTTGGTGGGTTTTATCTCTAATTCATATTATTGAATTTTGGAGACCCACTTTCCCCTAGTACCCATACAATCTTCTTGCGATAAGACATCCTTAACTGTCGGGTAAGGGACATAAGCCTTGATTTTGTTATAACCCACGTAGTTTCTAAAGTGCTTAAGGGATTTTACTAAGGAAGAGCTTCCTTCTCGGTGATGGAATAATTCATCTTTGGATCCCTAAGGACTTTTCTCATGAAGGTGATATGGTGTTCATAGTCATCAGCGTCTTTTTACAACAAGAGGCCTGCAATGGTGTCATGGGAGGAAAAAGAGAATATTATGAAATATCGTGAATAGTTGGGATTGATCAAGACTAGGGCTTGGGAGATAGCATCCCTTATGTCTTCAAAATATTTAATGGCTTTATCATCCCATTTAAACATTATATCCTTCTTTAGTAAATCACTCATGGGTTTTATCCTTTCGGCAAAGTTTGGGACAAATATTAGAATGAAATTTATTTTCCCAAAAAATGATTGTAGGGACTTTTTGTTGGTTGGGGCACATACATATTTAATAGACTGGACCCTCTCAGGTTCTATATAAATTCCCCCTTCCAAGGCTATATGTCCCAAAAGTTTCCCTTTATCTATCCTGCAAACATATTTCTTAGGTTTCAAGGAGATACCATACTTTCTACACCATTCAAAAACAATTCTAAGGTGTGATATGTGGTCTTTCCTCTCTTTTGATACGACTGTGATATCATCTTGGTAAATTTCTATGATTTTATGAATGAGATCCCTAAAGGAAAAATCCATCGCTCTTCGAAAAGTAGCATCGACATTCATAAGGCCAAATGACATTCTCAAATACATAAATGTTCCCCATGGTGTGGTAAATGTCATTTTAAGTTGATATTCTCTTTTGAGCAAGACTTGGTTGTATCTAGAAAATCCATCCAACATGGACATCATCCCTGCCCATGTAACCCTCTATAAAAAATGTTCCATATTTTGGAGGGGGTAGTTGTCTTTCAAGGATAGTTGGTTAAGGTTTTGAAAATCTATGCACAAGGGATATCACCACTTTTCTTTCGGGCAACTACCAAATTTGACATCCATGACGAGTATCTGATAGGAGCTATGATGCCAGTATCGACCATCATTTGGAGTTCCTTTTGTATCTATTTTTCCAATTTTTGGTTGATATGTCTTAGTTTTTGTCAGAAAGGTTTGGCTCCTTATGTCAAACGTATAGCATGTTGGATAAAATTACCCCTATAAGCCTTTACTTCATCATAATTCCAAGCGAAGGTATACTTGAATTCTCTTATGAGTTCTAGAATTTTGATCATTTCCTTTTCAGTGGTTCCTTTCCCTATTTTGACCATCCTTGGATCCATCTCTATGCCAATTTTGAATTCTAGAGCTTCATCTATTTGTTTGTTGGGATTCTTTCCCTTGAAACCATCATGTTTATCGAAGACATGTTCTAAAGGGACACATCCTTTTGGCAAGGTGTTATTTTGGAGGTTGACCACATCTAGATTCATGGAATCAACCAGGAAGTTTACTTGTGAATCTGAATTCTCTACTATTTTCCATGAATCTAATGATCTGGTCATCATATTCAAACACTTTCCAATGTTCCAAGTTGTCAAGGATCAAAGGTCTAAACAAGACTTCCATTTTTCACAGGTTTTGGAGTGGTCCATCACAAGGTTGCAGGGTGGAAGCGAAAATAGCTAGGGCATATTCCACATAGTTTTATTCTCCGGGAACTGGTTTGATTGTCACCATTTCAAAATATTTTGCAATGGATCATGAAAATTCACGGTACTTTTTTAATATCTCATTCTTAACAGCAAATTCTAGTAACACTTGTGATACTATCAAGTTTGAGTCCCCTATCACTCTTAGGTGTGTGACACCTTTGTCAATTTCCAAGTTGAGACCTAGGATCAAAGCTTTGTATTTGGCAACGTTGTTTGTATAGTGATATTCAAGTCTATAGGAATAATAGAAGGTCTCATTGGATGGGGTTGTCAAGACAATACCTACCTCTGAGCCAGAACTCGAATGAGCCCCATCAAACTCTAAATTCCATATTCCTTCAAGTGTCTTGGTAGTTTTTCCTTTTGAACTCGCCTCTTGGATGAACCAATTCTCAATGTCATTGTCAACGCATAGGAGCTAATCATCTGGTTCACCAAGGGTCTCAATTAGGCATCCTATAATGGGTCATTTGTGAAGGGTAAAGAATCCTCCTTCAGAGTGAGGTATGGTAGCTTCGGACCCTTGGTTTTGGAAACTTTCAGTCAGGTTCTCTACAAGTTCCTTACGAAGTATGAACCCCCAATTTCTTAGAGCATCTATTACCAATACATCAATAGTAAAAGGAGCATCAGGGAAAGCATGGAAAAAAACACTTAGATCCTTAATAATGCCCCATGTAAATCCTTCTTGTGTGTTTGGTTGTGATATGCTTAGACCTAATTGGTGCATGACTCTTTCAGTCATAATATTACTAGGAGCATCTGGGTCAAAAACACAATTATGGAGGAGGTAATCATTCACTTGGAGGGTAACGTAAAAAGGTGTAGTTTCCCTGTATTTTTTCCCGTGCTTTCTACTTGGTAGACAAAAGGAGATTCCTCTTCAAGAATTTCATCCTCATAAATTTGAGGCAAGGAGTATTCAACATCTTCATCCTTGGGTGTCCCAAACATGTCTCGAGTGGGTTACATATCCTCAAGAGATTCATTTTGTTGAGAAAATAAGGAAGCATATTCCATGTTCGTGAAACCTATGCTCCATTTTCTAGGGTAAGCGTTATACTCCACCTCAAGGATTTTTGGGAGGTCGGGCTCTAGTTCTATCGTGCTCTCATCATTTGGTTCCCATAAGTCATTGGTATGCAAGAGTTTAATCTGATGGATGGAATCATTGAACCTAAGGTTTTCCTTGATCTGACAAGCAGCCTCTTGTACTTCTTCTAGGCTTGAGGGTAATCGATGCCTGAGGGTAAACTGCAAATTTCCCTCTAAGGAGTTTAAGTAATGTTGGAGAATAACACTTTTTGGGTTAAAGTTGTGTTGGATTTTTCTAAGGAGAATATTGAACCTATCATTGAAATCCTTAATTCTCTCATTGGTTCCTTTGCAAATTTCGAGGTATTGAGAGTAAAAGAAATTTATACTTTTTTTTTACACCACCTCTTTTCGAAAGCTCTTTCTAGATCCTTAGGGGTTTTGAAGCTCCCACTTGGTTGAGTGTTAATCCATTTTCTGGTAGTTTCAGTGACTTATCTTGCAGAAACCATCATAAAGGTGTCAGGATGTTCTTGTCCACATTTGTGAAATTCAAACCCTTCTCAAAACTTGGTCCAATGTGAGTTACCATAGGATCCTTCCTCTCTTGAAAATATAGGTATCGAGGAATCAGCCTTCTTGGGTAGATTATGCAATAACCTTGGGTGTTAGCTAAATCCAAATGGCCAAAGATTTCTTTGTGAGACCATTTAAGAGGAATTACAATGGTAATAGGATTTATAGGGGTAATAGGGATTACAGCAGTGAAAGAGAGTGTGTACTGACATCCACTACAGATCATCATTTGTGAAGTCTCCACATAATTTTCTTAAAATTATCAAAGGAATGAGGGGATCACCCTCAGTGGAGTCGTCAATCAGGTAAGCTTTGTAAACTAAATACTTTTGAGGATAATTCTTACCAAGAAGTGTCATCTTCAAGGACAATTGACTCAATGTTCCCCGGCAACGTCACCAAAATTTTATCACACAATTTGTACTTAATCCAAAGGATAAGGTTTAGGAAAGGAAAATTGGCGTAACGGAGGTTATCCTATCACTGTCACCTCAATAGGATGCCTCTTTATATTTAGGGTTGATGGCCCAGGGGACACATCTTCGATGACCTGGGGGTTTGAGAAGGCAAAGGTCAATATGTCTATGAAAATGTCCCCTCTCACAAGTCCCATTGATCAGAAAGTACAAGGGTTTTAACCAATGAAGTAGTGAATTATTTAATATGTACCTTCCCAGAACAAAGAAACAAGAAAATATATCTTGTGCAAGTAAAACTTATTGTTAGTACTTCATTAAACCATGGAATTTATCAATAAAGGCAATGGTTGATATATGGTGAAGCAAACAGAAATTTGTGGCAATAATATTTATAAGACAATAGCTTCACAATAAGTGCATTAAAATGGCTTTAAAATGACCAAGAATAATTACTCATTAACATTAAAATACTAGCATTTTTCAGAAGCAAGTAAGGTAGTGTATTAATCAACTTTTTTGATTGATTTTAGATGCTTTTAGTGCTACAATAGATGGTTGTAGCGTATTTTTGTAACAGCAACAACTAAGTTAGTAAATTAGACTATTATAAGGTTAGGAGTAGTTAGTAGGGAGCTTAAGGTATAGGTTTTGATAGTGGTTTTTGTCAATCACTCAATAGAAAGGCTTAGATTAGTGCCTTTACGAAAAATGGAGTCTTTTAGGCAGCAGCAAATATTGAAGGAACAAATGATAGCAAGAGAACTAAAGACAATAGGGTTAATAATTGAACTGTTGGTATCCCAAGGCTTTAATTATCAAACCCTGGGGGAAAAATGGATACTAGGAAGTAGGTAACCATATGCCCTAGTAATTTCCCTCCTCCTTTAGCTCAAAGATGAAAAAATGACGGATTAAATGAAGCAAAAATGCACTAGGGTGTTGGAATGGAAAGGCCCTTAGCAAAAGCTTCATGAAAATCGACTTTCTAGCAAAATCTAGTAGGTGAAAGCTATTAAGGAAGGGACAATAACGTGTGTTTAGCCTTCTAGGGTTTTAAGCTAAAATTTTCATAATCTTAGAATAAATGCAAGATAAACATAACCATAACCATTCAATGAAGAAGAATTGCAAAAATTTTACTTACATTCACCAAGAATCGTCTAGCAAATACTCTAGTTGAACACTTCCACCAAGACAAATGCCAAAATAGTCCAAAACAAGCCTCCTTCAAGAAGTGCACACTAAATTTCAGTCATGTAACCCGAAATAGGGTGCAAATTTCATACCTCACACTTGTGTGAGTGAAATATGATGAAAAAATACAAGGGAAAATCACTTATTTATACAATTTCAATGACCATAATTAGGTCAAAAAGGCCGACATGGCCAGTTTACATGTACTATCTAGTTTTTACATTAAATGACATAATAAAACCATAAACAAAGCATAAAAGGTGATTTCATGCCCTTTTAGGGTGATGTTAGGCATTTTTAAGGAAACATTGGCCTCCAGGAGCAAAACGTTGGGACTCCTAAGGCCTCGGGATCAAGCCACACATGCCACTTGGCACACAACTTCCTCCTAAGTGTCCAAAATGTTGGGTCAATTCAAGGGTCACATGGATGACATCATGGGCCTTTCAAGGCCTACATCATAGTCAGAAGGGAAAGACCCCTCTGGGTCCAGGCCTACCAGGCTGTCTCTGGTGGAACCTCCTCCTCTCTCTCTGGTGCAAACCTATGATCTATCTTTTCCCCCAGCTGGGGTCTCAGCATCCATCTGGTGGGATTTTATCCCTATGGAGGTCCAAAATAATAATCTCCCCATGTGTACCTGTCCGTCGGGTGTGGCCCTGAAACAACAACAAATACGCACTCCATGGGCTCATAAGTCACAGGGATCATAGCAATGTCAATCACATATAATAATCAAGTTATTTAAACATGTGCATAAAACCCCTTTTTCATATACAAGTGCTCAAAGAAGTTATGCTATTCTACAAGCCAGGTTTGGAGGGGATATTAGGATGTCGTATTGGGATAATTCTCATTGGATGTGGGATGTTTCCATATGAAGACAAATCGAGGCCATGTAATTGGATGAGGTGGCAAGGGTGTTGATTAATTGGGTTGGTTGTCATTGATTTCAACCCTTGAAGAATGTCTGGTAGCAAATTCTGGTAGCACAAAGGTTTGGGTAATGGACCCAAGATTTTTTGATGTATAATGGTATGAGTTTTGATCTATTTTCTAGTACGACTATTCTAGATGCATAGTACATGTTATTCCATTTTTGGTGGTATGTGGAACGTCACATAACTCCTCACGGTTTGAGAGTTATGGCCTTACGAAGTTGGAGGACCCTCATTTGTTGGCTTGAAGCCCCAAAAGGTCAAAGAAGTCAAAGTGCTTGCAAAGAAGAAATTATTTAAATAATAAACTGAAGTTGCAAAGTCAAAAGGATTATTTAAATAATAAAGTGAAGTGGAAAAGTCAAGGAGGATTATTTAAATAACAAAGTAAATGGAGAACTTTCTAATTATGGAAAGTGGTTATAAGAAGGTTAACCCTAAAATGAGAAAAATGGGTTAATTAGTCAAGTGGTTATTGGAGATATGAACAAGTGGCAAATTGGGAAAAGTTGGACATAGGTGATTATGTGGACAAAGTGGTCTAGAAGATGCTTCTAAGGAAGCTACATGAAAGTACAAATAAGAGGCAAAGCTCTCTCATTTTAAACACACTTGAGAATATTTAATATATACAGGTGATTGAGGTAACCAAAGGATATCTAAGCCAAATTTCAGAGGGAAGGTGAAGTAAAGAAGGCCGAAATTCAAAGGAGGATAAATTCTTTTGATGATGTTTTCTAAGGTATGTTATTTACAGGTCATCTCACCATTTTTCGCAATACCCTTTTTTCAAGAATGATTCAGACCGTGAAATTGAGAGGCCATTGATGAAACATATCCAAGTAGTTATGGTACGAATTTCAGCTCGTGGGTTGTATTTTTGGAGTTACACACCGTGGAAAATAGGGTTTGTGGCTAGTCCTAAAACTATTCTAAAACAGGTGTTTCGAGGAAAAATGTCATAACTTCTTCATAAAAGATCCAAATTTAGTAAGACCAAATTTTTTGGTTAGAGTACAGTCTGTGGTATTCTGTGTAAATTTTTTAGATCCATACAACAAATATTATGTGCGGGACATGCTCTACAAGTTCGCTCTCTAGAATAAGCCAGAATTCAACAAGGTATGCCATTTTCGCTATAACTCCTTTTCTGAGAGGTTCCAAGTAGTGACACCTAGAGGAATTGAATAAAACACATTGAAGAACATTGTGTACTATTTT
>ML809641.1:261318-291180 GCA_009831015.1 Picea engelmannii | reverse complement strand
AGGTATGTCCACTATCCATTTCTCGTAGTTCTTTCAATATCTAGATCTAGGAAAAGAGTAGTATTCTGTTACGGTTTGTTCCAGATCCAGGTGGATCTGGGGAGATTGGTCTGTGTCCGCACTCACGAATTTATCCATAAACACATATATATAGACATAGGGATTTGAAATTTGGAAATCAATTGTAGATGGATACACAGCACCAGCAGTTCCGTTGACAAATGACAAAGCAGTGAAACTCGGTCAGAATAATTCCAAAGCCACAAATTCACTTCTAAATGGTCTTGGAGAACCGGTATTCACCAAATTTGCACATTATAAATCCTCTAAATATATTTGGAACAAAATTCAAAATATTTATGAAGGAGATTCAAAAGTTAAAGCAGCAAAGCGTCAAACTTACAGAGGTCAGTTCGAACAACTAAAGATGAAGGAAGATGAAAATATTGCAGCTTACTTTTTACGAGTCGATGAAATAGTAAATGCAATCTTGGGATTGGGAGAAGAAATCAAACAATCTGTAATTATTCAAAAGATACTAAGATCTATTCCTATGAGATTTGACCCTAAGATATCAGCACTAAAAGAAAGAGCATATCTAAACTCAATAAGCATGGACGAACTGCATGGAATATTCACATCATATGAAATGAGAACTGAATAGGAAAATCTAGATATAAAAGAAGCAGCCTTCAAAGCATCCAAAAGGTCAAAGAAAAAGGGAAAACAAAAATAAAAAGAACATAGCAGCAGCAGTGACGTCTCGAAATATGATGAGGAAGCGGCCAACTTTGTCAGAAGATTGAAGAAGGGAACCAACAGCAGGTATAGAGGTAAACTTCCTTTGATTTGTTTTAATTGTGATGGTATTGGTCATTTTGTTAACAAATTTCCTCATAAGAAAAAAGATAAATATTGAAGGTTACTCAAATAGAAAACAAACATATAAAAGCGAAAGAACCACAAAGAAAGTTTTCAAGAAAAGCATATGCACCAAAGAAGACATCTCATCATCAGATGAATATGAAGTCAGTGACAATGAGACAGAAAGAGTTATATCCATGGTAGTAGAAGACTCCGAAGAAGAATATGAAGAGGCAGAAGTTGACTGCCGAGAATAATTGTTGTGTGTCATAGAAGTTATCAAAAGAGAAAAGAAGAAAAAAAAAGAAACTACAAGCAGAACTAGACAAGAAAGAAGACACTCGGGAACTCAAAAGATAAAATAATTGAAGAAGCACTCAAAGAATAGATAGAAGGAAGAGATAGGATCATTGGAAATTTGGAAGCAGAAATTGTCACATTAGGAAAGGATATTCAAAAGAAAAATATGTAGAACAACTCAAAAGTTTTGAATGACATTATCAGCAGTCAAAAAACCTCATCATGATAAGTCTGGACTTGGATACAATCAAATAGAAAAGGGATCAAGCTCCAAAACAACCAAACAAGAAACTTATCCAAAAAGTTATGCAGAAACAATCAAAGGGGATAGGAAGGTCTACAAAGAAAATTACAGGGACACTCCTCGACTGAGAAGATTCAGATTTTAGATTCAACTATCGACAGAAATAGATAGGCCTCGGGAAGGAGAAGGATTCATAAGAGTACCTCCTTTCAGAAGACCTTCAACTCCTAGGTATCAAACTATCTTTTTTAGTTTATGTTATGCATGTAATAATTTTGGACATGAAGTTGTGAATTGCAGAGCTAACATGAACATAAACAACTTTGAAAGTCGTACGCAAAAGGGTTATCCAAGAATGCCTAGTGAAACACAGAGAAGAATTTACAACAAGTTTGAATCTTTGAGAACTGAAGTGGAATGCTACAAGTGTAACAAATTTAGACACATGGCCAAAGATTGTAGAATGACAGTCCCTCCTAGAGAATCACAATAGAACAACAATAGTCACAGACAGGAACCTTAGAAAAGGACATGGATAAGAAAGAAAAATCGGTATAGAAAAGAAGAATGCACACTCGCTCTACAAGATAATCAGAAGAAACGTGGTTGGTATGTTGACAGTGGCTATTCAAAACACATGACAGGTTATAGAGACAGGTTTCTTTCATTAAGAAAGGAAAGAGATGGATTAGTCTCCTTCGAAAATGATGATTCAGCTAAAATCATTGGAAAAGGCACAGTCAAATTGGGAACAAGAATACCAAGGCAGAAAATGTTCTACTAGTAGAAGATATGAAACATAATCTTCTAAGTGTGAGTCAAATGTGTGACCAAGGTCATAAAGTTACTTTTGATTCACAAAAGTGTGAGATAAGAAAAGAAGGTTCAGGAAAATTGATTGCTACAGCTGCGAGAACTTCAAGCAACATATATGTAATAAGTGAAATTGGAAATGAAAACTGTGGCGTAGGAAAGGAAGATGAAAATTGGATATGGCACAAAATAATGGGTCACATACATTTTGATAACCTTGTCAAAGTCAACAAAAGGGAAGCAGTTAGAGAATTTCCCCAGATCACGAAACCAACCAACACTTTATGCAAGCATTGTCAATAAGGAAAGCAAACAAATACTAGGTTTAAATCAAAAGAATATTCGACGACAAGACCACTAGAAATTCTGCATATTGATCTAGTTGGACCAACTACAACAAAGGGTTTAAAAGGTGAGAAATACTTTATGTTATTAGTTGATGATTATACAAGAATGATTGCAGTTTACTTTCTCAGGAATAAGTCAGAAGCGTTTGAAAACTTCAAGGTCTACAAGGAAATGGTTGAAAATGAAATGGCTTCAAAAATAAAATGATTGAGATTTGATAATGGAGGAGATTTCACTTCAAAGGAATTTATGGACTACTGCAGCAAGCATGGAATAAAAAGGAAATTCTTTGTTGCTAGGACACCTCAACAGAATGGATTTGTTGAAAGAAAGAACAAGACAGTACAGGAAACGGGTCGAACAATGCTAATGGATTCCAAATTGACAGATATCTTTTGTACACAGGAAGTGCATATATAAGTTCACATTCAAAATAGAGTAATTCTCAAAAAAAACACTGACAAAGCTCCCTACGAGCTATGGAAAGGAGAACCAGCAAATGTGAAGCACTTCAGAGGTTTTGGAAGCAAATGCTACAGCAAAAGAGAAGATGGAAGAATGGGAAAGTTTGACTCTCATGTGGACAAAGGAGTACTTGTTTCTTACTCAAGTACAAGGAAAGCATACAAGTGTTACAATTTGAGATTGAACAAAGTTGTGGAAAGAATCAACATAACAATTGATGAAACAGGTAGACAAGAATTAAAGGAAGAAGAAAATGAATCAATGGAACAGCTTTACGAAGAAGAAGCAGAAGATGAAAAATAAGTATAAGGGGAAGATGAAGAGGATACGACGGAAGCAGAAGAGTCAGTTCAGCAAGTTCCTCCAAAGACACCTAGCAGACGAGTACAGAAGAATCATCCTTCAGATCAGATTATCAGAAAGAAAGATGCAAGAGTTGAGACTAGAAGAAGAGTCCATTCACCAGAGAAAATGCACCTAGCACTCTCATCTACAATTGAACCAACCTGTTTTGAAGAGTCCAACAAGGATGAATTTTGGAATAAGGCCATGGATGAAGAATTGGATCAAATAGAGAAAAATGACACTTGGGAATTGGTTCCAAGACCAAAGGATAAGAATGCGATCGGCACAAAGTGGGTATACAAGAATAAATTGAATGAAGATGGACAAGTTACAAGGAACAAAGCTAGATTGGTATGTAAAGGATATGCATAGTTTGAAGGAAATGACTTTGAAGAGACATTTTCCCTAGTTGCCAGAATGGAAGCAATCCGATTGCTTTTAGCTTATGCGTGGTCCAAAATTATTAAAGTGTATCAAATGGACGTAAAATCGGATTTTCTGAATGGGGAACTTGAAGAAGAAGTCTACAATGAACAACCAAAAGGATTTCAATTGTCAGAGAATGCAGATTATGTGTGTAAATTAAAGAAGGCCTTGTATGGTCTAAAATAGGCTCCTAGAGCATGGTACTCTAGACTGGATAAATATCTACAGTAAGCAGGGTTCAGAAAAGGAAGTGCAGATAGCAACCTCTACATCAAGGTAACTCAAGATAGTATTTTATTAATTGAAGTTTATGTTGATGATAATATTTTTGGAAGTATTGATGACAGGTTAAGCCCAAAATTTGCAAAGGACATGCAGAATAAATTTGAAATGTCTTAACTTGGAGAACTATCCTTCTTTTTGGGTCTTCATATACGTCAAAGCAACCAAGTAATTTGTATTTCTCAAACCAAGTATATCAGAGAAATGCTAAAGAGGTTCGGAATGGAATATTGCAAACCAGTTATCGCTCCCATGCAAACCAGTTGCAATTTGAGCAAAGATGATGATTCAAAGTCTACAGATCATAAGTAATATAGGTCAATGATTGGTAGCTTACTATATGTGACAGCATCCAAACCAGATGTAATGCAGGCAGTTGGACAGGTGGCATGATTTCAAGCAGCACCAAAAGAATCACATGTATTAGCAGTGAAGAGGATTTTCAGATATCTCAAAGGAACAGAAGAGTTTGGATTATGGTATTCAAAAGGAAAGGATCTATCACTTATTTCCTACATAGATGCAGATTGGGCAGGTTTCATTGATGACCGATGAAGCACCAGTGGAGCAGTGTTCTACTTGGGTGAGTGTTTATTATCATGGCTAAGAAAGAAACAATCATAAGTATCTTTATCTACAGCCGAGGCAAAGTATATTGTAGCAGCAACATGTTGTACACGGGTTCTATGGATGAAACAAACTCTGAAAGATATACATGTTGAGTATGATGAGCCCATTCCAATCTATTGTGATAATGCAAGCGTCGTCAGTATCTCAATGAACTCGATGATGCACTCCAATATGAAGCACATTGCAATTAAGTATCGCTTTCTACAGGAACAAGTTTCAGAAAAGAACATCAAAGTTGAATATGTGGGCACAAAATAACAAGTGGTAGAAATATTTACAAAATCACTTCCACGGGAAGCCTTTGAGTATCTTCGCCAAAGACTCGGAGTTATTTCTACTCCAAAATGAATGCTTTTGAATGCTTATCTTATATGTCTTAGATGTCACGAGGAAGCACCATAAAGAGGACGGTTCAAGTTGAGAGATCAGACAAGTCAGTTAGGGGGAGAAGACCCGAATGGAAAGATACATTTGTCATTGATGACAAAGGGGGAGATATTTATCAGATGCAGAGGACAGAGGCATGGTTCTAGGGGGAGCGTTGGTCACAGAGATGCAGGCATGGCTCTAGGGGGAGCATGAGTGATATGATTTTAGTATTGCATCAGAATGTTTCCATCAATGCCAAACGGGGAGATTATTGATTAATTGGGTTGGTTGTCATTGATGTCAACCCTTGAAGAAAGTCTGATACCAAATTTTGGTAGCACAAAGGTTTGGGTAATGGAACCAAGTTTGTTTGATGTATAATGGTATGATTTTTTATATATTTGCAGGTAATACTATTCTATATGGATAGTACATGTCATTCCATTTATGTTGGTATGTGGAACATCACATAACTCCTCACGGTTTGAGAGTTATGGCCTTACGAAGTTGGGGGACCCTCATTTGTTGGCTTGAAGCCCCAAAAGGTCAAAGAAGTCAAAGTGCTTGAAAAGAAGAATTTATTTAAATAATAAAGTGAAGTGACAAAGTCAAAGAGGATTATTTAAATAATAAAGTGAAGTGAAAAAGTCAAAGAGGATTATTTAAATAATAAAGTGAAGTGACAAAGTCAAGGAGGATTATTTAAATAAAAAAGTAAATGGAGAAATTTCTGATTATGGAAAGTGGTTATAAGAAGGTTAACCCTAAAATGAGGAAAATGGGTTAAGTAGTCAATTGGCTATTGGATATATGGACAAGTGGCAAATTGGGCAAAGTTGGATATAGGTGACTATGTGGACAAAGTGGTCTAGAAGATGCTTCTAAGGAAGCTACATGAAAGTATAAATAAGAGGCAAAGAAATCTCATTTTAAACACACTTGAGTATATTGAATATCTACAGGTGAATGAGGTAACCAAAGGATATATAAGCTGAATTTCAGAGGGAAGGTGAAGTAAAGAAGGTTGAAATTCAAAGGAGGATAAATTCTTTTGATGATGCTTTCTAAGGTATATTATTTACAGGTCATCTCACAATTTTCGCAATAAATTTTTCTCTAGAATGATTTAGACCATGAAATAGGGAGGCCATTGAGGAAACATATCCAAGTAGTTGTGGTACGAATTTTAGCTTGTGGGTCATTGTATTTTTGGAGTTACGCTCCGTGGAAAATAGGGTTTGTGGCTAGTCCTAAAATTAGTCTAAAATGGGTGTTTCGAGAGAAAACGTCATAACTTATTCATAACATATACAAATTCAATAAGACAAAATGTGTTGGTTAGAGTACAATATGTAGTATTTTTTGTACAATTTTTAGATCCATACAACAATTACTCCATGTGGGGCATGCTCTACAAGTTCTCTCTCTAGAATAAGCCAGAATTCAACAAGGTATGCCATTTTTTCTATAACTCATTTTCTGAGAGGTTCCAAGTAGTGACACCAGGAGGAATTGCATAAAACACACTGAAGAACATTGTGTACTATTTTTCAGATCTTTATTCATTACAGGTACATAGTTATGATTATTTCATGTTAGGGTTTTTGACTAATCCAAAACTAGTCATGTGAGACTAAAGTAAAGTTTGATGAAAATGCTAGTCTCTTGTTGTTAAAGTTAAGGAAGGTTTGCAGGTATGTGATCATATACACTATGTCTATTACAAAGTTACAAATCAGATTTGGATGATGAAATTGATGAGGGATTTTGGTTGAGGTACAGGTTGGTGCATGGTTGATGCACTTGTTTATGGTACAGGTTGATTGCAGGTTGATTGGTACAGGTCTACAACAGTATATCTCACAGTGATAGTGTGACAGTAGTTCCATTAGTTATACTTATACGTTGGGGCGGTTGGACAGGGAAAGGACAGGTGGTTGTAGCCATGTTTTGGTTGTAGCCGGAGAACATAGGGGGTTGTAGCCTCCTTCTAGTTGTAGCCAGAGAATTGGGGATTTGGAGCTTCCCTCAAGTTGTAGCCTGAGAAACTAGGGGGTTGGAGCCTCCTTCCAGTTCCAACTAGAAAACAAAGGAAGTTGGTGCTTCCAATGAATGTAATTCTTCAAGACATATAAGAAAAAGAATTATGTGGTTTTCTTCTGCTTTGGGTTTCCACATAAAAGCACTGGTGTACTGTGTATGTGTATGATTGTTCATTTGTTCATTGTTTATTTACTCTGCAAATATTGGATGATAATGCTAAATTGATATAACACTTTCATTATATGGTTAAAAAGGATTAGATTGCTCTGTTACTGATTCACCCCCCCTCTCAGTTATCCAACAAAGGGATGTTTGATCAATGGGTGCAGTGATGACAGTGGAATGCATGGCTTACATGTGGGTGCCTTTGAAGAGGGTGAGATTCACCTTGTCATGGATGCAAATGTTTCCAAGCCCATTCATGCCTTTTATCTTTTTATCTTATTGCTTTTTATTTCAAGAGACTAGTTAGGGGACACTTCCCTTACGTGGTGACTAGTGGTGACAATGTTACCCACAATCATTTCGTAGAGACAAGAAGGCTAGCTCGTGATGAGACCCCATTTCTATTGACTATGCCACCAAGAGCCACTACCCTGGCATGGTGACTAGATGAATGGTAGTTTCATACCGCTACATGCTCATGGGCCTAATAGGTTGGCTCATGATGAGACCCCCTATCCTCCAACTAGGTCTTGATTTTATTATTTTATGGGTCCCTATGTTTCTTGTTGAGAATCCTTTTATTTCTTTCTCAGGGATCCCTGGGTGAAGAATCTGAAGGTTTTGTTCTTTTGGATTTTAAATTTTTCCAGCTACTTTTACCCTCTGGGCCTTTAGCCTCTTCTTCCCACAAGGTAAGGTACAACCCTTTGGTAGCTTGGCAAACCCAATGCCCGAACCAATGTAGGAGATGGATGAGAGGGAAAAAGATGAAACGTGGTAAGTATGGTAGGAGCGGATGATGACCTTTCATGAACCCACCTAGTGGAAACTCAACCCCTATGGCAACTGACTTACTAGGGCATCCTGTCATTTAGACAAGTGGAAAGGCATAAGGTCCAAGCACATGTTAGAAGTAAAAATAATTAAATGCACATATTTAAATGTTTTGAGGATCAGAGTGACACATACCATGATACCCGGACTCATTACCTCATGGAGCAAGACCCATTGTTTCTTAAGGACCAGGATGATGGGATGGATGTTGTTGTTGCTGACAAGGTGGAGGAACTAAAGAAGAAATATGGGCCCTCCAGGGCCAGGCTCAAGTCAATATGGCTCTCATTACTCCATGTCTGGTACCTGTGGGCCTCAAGACATAATCTCCTTAGTTATCCCTAGGCTAGGGGATAACACGGCCTTCGTCGCTTCGGGTGGTTGCTGGTAGGATAAACTAGATATCCCCGAAGGACATACTCTCGAAGTTACATAGCTTGCTAACATCGCTACCGATGTGGCACTGGCCGAGTGGTTGCCACGTGTCACTTAGATTCGTGACTTATGCATACCTAAAATTCCAACTGGACCTTGACACTTTTCATCATTTGATTGTGCCACGTGTCCTTGTTGATGTGGTCTTGTTAACATGGACGATGATGAAGTGGGATCTTAATGTGTGTGCTACGTGTCTTACTTTGTGACTTCGGAGCTCCAGCCTTCGGGTGAAATCATATGTTCTTAACCCTTTTTCATTGAAGTGGTCAGCATCGAAGTTGACCACCATTGGACCCGCCTAACCTCATCCAATGGCCACTGTGAATTGCTTAGATCAGATGGCCCTCATTCAGTTCGAGACTTCAGGGCTCTGACCTTTGGTTAAAATTACATGTTCTTGGTTTCTTTTCACCAGAGTGGTCAGGGTTGAAGTTGATTCTTTCTCTGCAACCCTAATCTGACGGCTATCATTGATCTCGAAGTGCTTCTTAGATATAATGGCTTACTTTTACTTCAGAACTTTGACTTTGACTAAAAATCCTTCATGCAAATTTCCTTCAGTCAATATTATCCGAAGTGGTCAATGTCATGTTGAAAATGTGGACATCAGTTCCATGATCGACAGTCCATGAATCTTATTAGTCGATCTGATGATCTAGATTTTTCACGAAAACAGCATCAGTGGACAGGATTCCTCCTCGATTCTTTTGGAGTTTTACTATGGGGATTTCAATCCCGATAGCATTTATGTAGTGTGTTCTCTCTTCTAAACTTCAGGTTAATGTTCTTTTTCACCCTATTTGACATCAATGACAATATCGTATCACCGTGTCAAACATTCTCCTCCTTTGGCATTGATGGCAACCTTTTTCTCTTTGAAATTTTTTCTCTTATTAATTTCCTCCCCCCTTTGACAGCAATGGAAGAGGGGATATTTCTTCGCTCCCCCTGTGGAAATGCTCCCCTTGACCATGTGCCCCTTTTATTCTGATACAATTTTTATGTTTTTTAATGAGGTTTTTGAGTTACTCCCAATTTTTGTCGAAGATTTTCAAAAGTACTCCTAGGAAAAGGTTTTGTGAATATGTATTCAATTTGTTCTTTGGTGTGTACATACACTATTTTAATTACTTTAGGTAACCATATTTCTTAGAAAATGGTATTTAATTGGGATGTGTTTGGTTTTAGAATGCATTACTAGATTTTTAGAGATACTTATGGCACTAGTGTTATCACAATTAATAGTTATGGGGCTATCATATCTTATTTGTAAATCTTCTAATGTTTGCTTCATCCAAAGAACTTGTGTGCAGTAGGATGCAGCAGTAATGTATTATGCCTCTATTGTGGATAGTGATGTCGATGTTTGCTTCTTACTTAGCCATGCTACAAGACATTTTCCTAGAAAAAATGCTCCTCCACTAGTGCTTTTCCTATCATCTATACTACCATCCCAATCTGCATCAGTGTATGCAGTTAGGTTGAAGTATTTATCTTTTGGATACCATAATCTAGGTTCTAAGGTGCCTTTGAGATATTTGCATATTCCTTTTACTTCTTCTAAGTGAGTTTCTTTAGGTGCAGATTGGAATCTCCCCATGAGTCCTACAACATATATGATATCGGGTCTTGTTGTTGTTGAATAGAGCAAACTTCCAATCATTGATATGTACATTGTTGGTCTACTTTTGGTGAATCATATTCTAGGCTTAGTTTACATCCAATGACCATGGGAGTACTCATAGGTTTATTGTCCTCCATTTGGAATTTCTGTAGTATTTCCTTGACATATTTGGCTTGGGAAACGAATATTCCATTTTTTGTTTGATTTACTTGGAAACCTAAGAAAAATTACAGTTCTCCCAGCATAGACATTTCAAATTCTTCTTGCATTTTGGTTGCAAAGTTTCTTCTTAGTGTAGTAAGATTACTTCCAAATATGATGTCATCTACATATACCACCACAATAATCATGTTTTGATCCTCAATTTTGATGTATAAGTTGATGTCAGTAGTCCCTCTCTTATATCCTTGTTTTTAGAGGTACTGATCAAACCTTGAGAACCATGCTCTGGGGGCTTGTTTAAGACCATACATGGCCTTTTTCAGCTTGCACACATAGTCCTGATTTTTTGTTAACATCAATCCTTCTGGTTGCTCAACATAGACTTATTCTTCTAGTGTTACATTAAGGAATGTTGACTTGACATCCATCTGATGGATTTTGAAATTTATGAAGCATGCAAATAGCAAGAACATTCTGATGGATTCAAGTCTTGCTAATGGAGTGAAAGTCTCTTCAAAATCAATAACTTCCACTTGGGAATATCCTTTGCAAAATAATTTGGATTTGTTCTTTATATTCTCCCCATTTTCATTTAGTTTTTTCTTGAAGATCCACTTGGTTCCTATCACATTCTTGTCCTTGGGTCTTGGAACTAGTTCCCAAGTCTGGTTTTTCTCTATTTGATCTAGTTCTTCATTCATTAATTCTATCCAATCTTTACTTTTGCTAGCTTCTTTAAATGACTTAGCTTATATTAGAGATAAAATTGCTTGTTTTGATTCAAAAGCGAGTTTCCTTCTTGTTTCCACTCCTACACTTTTATCTCCAATAATCTAGCTTTCAGGATGATTATTTTGAACTCTTTTTGATGGAGCTCTTGGAAAGGGTGTTTCTTCATTGTCTTCTTCATCAGCATGTGGTTCATTTTCCGATGTTTCATTATTATCATCTTCTTGTTGAAATTATACATCATCATCTTCCTGTTGAGATTTTACATCATCATATTCTTGTTGAGATTTTTTATCAATGTCTTGGGATATGCTCTTTTTTAGATCATCTATATTTACATTGGCACTTTCCACTATATTTAGTAATCTAAGATTGTAAAATTTGTATGATTTCTTATTAGATGAATATCCTAAGAATATTCCTTCATCATATCTTGGATCAAACTTTCCTAGGTTATCTTCATCATTCTTTATGTAACATTTACTTCCAAAAGTTCTAAAGTGTTTTACAGATGTTGGCCTTCCAAACCATAGTTCATAAGGGGTTTTGTCATGGTTGGGTCTCAACTGCAATCTATTAAGTATGTGGAATTTTGTGTAGATTGCATCTCTCCAGAATTTGTCTGGAAGCTTGGCTTCATTTAGCATGGTTATTGCATCTTCTTGAACTATTTTGTTTTTCCTTTCTACCACTCCATTCTGTTGAGGAGTCCTGGGAGCTGAAAATATTATTTTGATACCATAATTTTCACATAATTGAATGAACTCTTTATAGGTGAATTCTCCTCCATTGTTTGATCTCATACATTTAATTTTGATATCTATTTCATTTTCTACAAGGGCTCTGTATATTTTAAATTTCTCAAAGGCTTCTAATTTTTCTTTTAGAAAGAATACCCAGGTCAATCTTGTGTAATCATCAACAATCAACATAAAATATTGTTCACCATAAGTAATTTTGGTTATGGTTGGTCCACATAGATCTGTGTGAATAAGCTCTAATGGTTTTATTGTGGAATGCTCTTTTTTTTTTAACCTAACTCTTGTTTACTTTTCTATTTGACATTGTTTACAAATAGAATCTGAAGGCTTAATCACATTTGGCAGGTCTCTAATTGCCTTTTTCTCGTTGGATTTGATCAATTTGTCAAAGATTAAATGTCTCAACCTTCTATTCCATAGCCATCTTTCATATACTTGGCTTAAACTACATTTTTCCTCTTCATCTATATTAAGGATGTACACATTGTTAGATGTTCTTGGTGCAACTGCCACTATCTTTCCAGTGTCCTTTTTTCTAATCTCACATTTCTGAGAATCAAAAGTAAGTATGTGACCCTGATCACATGTCTGAATTACACTTAGGATATTAGGTTTGAGATTTTCTACCAGAAGTACATCTTATTCTTTGGTTTTATTATTTCCCAAACTAACAGTGCCTTTTCCAGTATCTTGGCTGACATATTATCTCCAAAAGTTACTTTTCATTTTCCTTTCTTGTTTAACTTGAGAAAATTACTTTGATCTCCAGTCATGTGTTTGGAACATCCACTGTCTATATACCACTGACATCCTTGATTTCTTGCATATAAGGCTACATTGCACTTTGTTTGCTTTTTCTTCCATACTCTTTTATTCTTGGGAATATTTGTCCTTTTATCATATTTTGGCAATCTACATTCACTAGCTTTATGACCATAGTTGTTGCATTTGTAACATTCAACATTGTAGTCTTGTAAGGGAGAGAAGGAATTAAAGTTTCTTATTTTTACATTATCCTTATTATTTCCATATCTTTGAACATTCCTTGGATTGAAATCTCTATAAGCTTTACAGTGTATTGCTTTATGTCCAAAATTTTTACAGGAATAGTAATAACCTAGGAAGATATATTGATTTATGTTGGAGGGATTCCTTCTAATGATTCTATTCTTTTTGTTATCTTTTTCATTAGTAGAAGGTGCAGATTTATGTTTATTTGGGATAGTTTCAAATGGTGTTGTTCTTATTTTGTTTTGTTTTCTATTTATGGGTTTCATAAGAACATATGAATAGCTAATTTTGTCATTTTCTTGTTTTGTAGAGTGATCATATCCTAGTCCTGTCTTATCATTTGATGATCTCTGACTGCTAAGAATTTTATTCAAGATTTTTGAGTTGTTTTCAAATTTAGACTTATTATCTTCTTTTTCTAGTTTCCCTTTTAGTTGAACTATTTCATTCTTCAATACTTTACACATTTGTTGTTTTTCATTGAGATCTTTATTCAATATTTCTTCTTTTCTTTGGGTCTCTTGGAGTTGAGTTTTTAACTTAGTAATCAATTTTTCTAACTCACTGATGTTTTTGGAAACTTCCTTCTCTCTTGATTTAGTAGCTTCTTCAATCTTTAGAAGTTCTTCCCTTAGTAACCTGTTTTGGTTTTTAGTTTTTCTCGGCTCTTCAATTACACGAAGGAATTCTTCTTCAAAGTTCACTTCTTCTTCATCCTCTGAATGACTATCATCTTGGGTTTTTATTCCCGTAAATAAAAGCTTTGTCTCCTCTTCTTCATTTTCCTCTGATGAACTATTGTCTTCTTAGGTAAAGAATATTTTCTTTTTTCTTGTAGAAATTCTTTTTATCATTACTTTCCTCCTTCTTAGGATGGGGACATTTATTGGCAAAGTGTCTGATTTTACCACAGTTGAAACATATTAGAGGAATCTTTCATTTATATTTCTCGGTCCCTTTCTTGAGTTTCTTTATGAAGTTGGCAGTTTTTTCATCAGATATATCTGATAATTCATCATTGGTATTTTTCTCTTGTCCCATATTTGTTTTATATGCTTTAAAGGTTGTTTCTCTTTTTGATGGTTTTTCATTCCGTGTTCTCATTTCATAGGCTATAAAAATTCCATGAATTTGATCAACTATGAGTTTACCAAGTTATGGACTATCTTCAATTGTACAAATATTGGCATCATATCTCATAGGTAATGACCTTAGTATATTTTTCACAGTAGTTTTATCTATAAGTTCTTCTCTTGTTTATCTAATTGAATTAACCACTTCATCTACCTTTTGAAAGTATTCAACAATGTTATCTTCTTCTTTCATTTTCATATTTTCAAACTGAGTTCTATAAGTCTGTAGTTTGGATTCCTTGACTTTGCTATCTCCTTCATATACAACCTCCAATTTGCCCAGATTTCTTTAGTTGACTTACAATGCATAACCTTTACACATATAGAATTTTTCAACCCTCCTAGAATTGCATTAACTTCTCTTGAGTTGTCATTGCAGATTTTTTTTCCTGTAGCATCTGTGGGTGGATTAGTTGGTGCAGTGTAACCATATACAATAGATTGCCAGATATCAAAACCAAGAGCCAACATGAAGCTTTTCATTCTTATTTTCCATAGAGCATAGCCACCTCCATTGAACAATAGTTCTTTGTTGTTAGGCATTCCCTCTTGTTGATCCATCTTCAGGATCTACCTTCCAGTTGTTAGACTATACTGAAGGCACTGGCTCTGATACCAATTGTTGGAATATTGAGAGGGGGTATGAATCAGTATTACCCTTTTTCAACAATTGGCAATTACTTTTATATTTTTTTAATTACCACACTAGATCAATAATGGAATTGTATGTAAAATCAATTATATAAATATAATTAATGGGAATTACAAGGTTTTTATGAAGAATAGTGAAGGACACCAATATTGTTTAGAGCACCAACTCTAGGAGACACAAATCCCCTTCTTTAGGGCACCAACCCTAGGAAGCACCAACTCCCTTGTATTTAGGGCACCAACCCTAGGAAGCACCAACTCCCTTATCTTTAGGGAACCAACCCTAGGAAAAACCAACTCCCTTATATTTAGGGCACCAACCCTAGGAAGAACCAACTCCCTTGAATTACACTTTACTTAGTAAAGGATATGAATCCTTCTGTGCTCCTCCCTTCCACCCTCACTTCATAAGAATCATCAGTTCTTCTTCTTGGACTTTGCTTATGTTTTGATCTTCTGATCTGGACTCCATAGACACTTCTTCTTCATTGTTCTTCCTTGATTATACAGTCTCCCAACTGGTGTGAGCTATGAAGAATTGTGTCCCTTTGTTTGGACCATTGCACCTCTTCATTTAGATTAACAATAATAACGTTTTTTTTTCTTAATTATTATTCAAACATTATCGTGAAGGATTTTCAAATTAGTGAGAGTGTTTTTCATAAATTGATCACTGATATGGTTCAATTTTGTTTTTAAATCAATCCCATGCCTCTTTATTTAATTCGCAATTTTCGTCGATCCGATCTATGTTTTTTTATTAGTTCTCTAATGCATAGCATGTATTGAGTTACTTACGATAAATCAGGACAAAGTCTAGATCCTTTCTGGTTTAACGTTCCTTCTTGACCAAGATAAATTTCTCATTTTGTGTGTTAAATTTCACATAGAAACTCTTAGATAACTCTATTCCATACTGTTGAAACATATATTAAATTTTTTATCTTCAAAACTAAAATCTTCCTTTTTCGGGTTTCGTTTTTTCACGAAGCATAACCCTCACTATCTTTTCCAAAAGGCTGGTACCGAAATCCTGACATTTTATTCTTTAAATAATAAAAGGCAAAAAACCAAAAATGTTATAAAAGTCTCGATGCACTTTCTGTAAAATTATTTCTTAAATCACGAAAAGTTTAAACCCTAAAGGAGTCAAGATTAACCTTTAAAAAGTTTTTCGGAATTTGGAGTTTACTGAGAACGTATGTTTTAATGCATTTCCAATCGTGGAATATCGATCCCCGATTTCCTAAAATATGGAAGTTACTAATTATTAAAGACTAAATTAATCATATCGCGATTCAAGAATTCAGGATTCATCAAGGACATACCTCTTGTCAACTTGATCCTCGAAATCCCAAAACGCAAAGGCTCGACTCTTAATCTGTTATTAGTCTGATTTTAATCATGATTAATTAATTCACTAATACGAAAGTTTACAGCTTAAGTTAATGATTTCGCAATTTTGGAAATTGGGATTCATCGATGTCACACCTTATGTATTCACGATCCCTGAAACCCCGAAAGTTTAATACTGATTAATTTATTTATTAAAACAAATTTAAGCCCTAATTTAAACTTGTCGTGATTTCGCAATTTTGGAATTCAGGATTCATCGACGACATACCTCTTGTCAACATGATCCCCGAAATCCTGAAACGCGAAGTCTCAACTCTTAATCTATGATTAGTCTGAATTAACTCTGTTTTGGAAGCATGATTAATGACAATCAAACTTTTTAGATTTGTTCATGTTTCGGTTTCCGATTGAATGAAATGTTCCAAATTTTGAATTCAAAAGCGTCAAAGTGTGGCCACTTAAATAAAGAATAACTGGTGATATGTGACATTAATGTGTATCTTAGTAAATATCTACTGCATTAAATATATTGAATTCTTGTCAGCTGCATCAGTCCCTTCATCGTTAAATGAATTAAAAGAGAGTTTGAAGGTCTGATTTTCACAACATATTATGTTTCATACTATCAAGCGTAAGACGATTTCAGCCGAGCTCATACACTCCTTCTCTATGACTGGTTTTCCATCTAACTTAAAGTCATGGCACCAAAGAAAGCACCAAAGAAGAGTGAAGATACACAGGAAGGAGATATGATACCCGACACTACGCCACACGCTATCGACTCAATCAAATCTTGGACACAAATCTCTGAATTCCTGGAATACAAAATCAAGAATTCTCCTACTGATTCCAAGAATCACTTCCGGGATGTAGCAGAATCAGAGCTTCATAATATCGCGGCGTGCCCTCGGCTTATGGCGTACAACGACATGATCAAATGGGCCTTGGAAAAGATTGATATTCCGACGAGGAGCATTTTAAATGATCAAGGGGTCATTGTAGGCTCATTCAGGCCAGAACATATACAAGTAATGTATAAACTCTCACCAAATCCTAAGTACACTTTTAATGCCAATATTTTAGCTAAATTTCAAAAGAAAGAGTGTACTGAGGCAGACCGAACTTATCCCAATTTTATTAGACAATGGTGGAGATGTCCATCAAATTTTAGGGCCGATACCCATGGGGTTTATGCCACGGCATCTTTGAACGAATACATGGTCTATGTAGAATTTTCGGGAAAAAGGATCCCTGCCATTTTCCTACAGAATGGGTGCCCTTTTTAGAAGAAGCTTCAGAAGGATACACTTTCAACTGGAGTAAGATTTTGTCTGATAACCTAGCCCAAGAAGTTTCAAATTACAGAGTTGCAAAATCTAAAGGTCAACCAGTGGCCTTTTATATGTCAGCATACATCATGGATGTGATTTTCTTTGTGACTCCATTTCCCCTGATGAATTGGAATTGGAACATAACTTGCCCTGAGCCCATTCATGAGTATCAATCTGCACTTTGGGAAGAAAATGCTAAGAATGCATTTTACGAAATTTGTCATTTTGTAATAATTCCAATGCACAAAATGTTTTATGGCTGTGAACCCCCTCACATTTCTGAGGCAGTCTCAGAAAATCTCAAAGCAATCATTGACTGGTTTTTTGAAGAAAACTTCTCTTACATTAGGGTTTATGGGTGCTCAATTCCCCCTAACGCACTTCCGAAATTCCTCCCAGACAAACTGGTATTGAGGGAGGTAGCATATCAAATAGTGAAAGGTGGTATTGGGATAGAGCTAAAGGTAGCTCAAAAGAAATCCCGGCCAATCTTCCCTGTGTATGTCGGGAAATTTTCATTACTAAACCTTGGCCATTATAAAGTGGAAGCTGAGGCATTAGAGGAGATAAAACTGATAGATATTGAGCACAGAAAGAATGATCCTTATCAATTAGTAAGTAGACATTTGATGCACTGCAATTTGAAATCTTATGAGCATGAAACATTTGTTTATGATGATATATTCAAGGAGGTTAAAACTTATGAACAAGTATTGAATAGGGTACAAGCCTCATCACCCGACTTGCAGACTAGTTTTATATCCTTCCAAAGTCATAGGCGAAGTTGTTTGCCAAAATTTTTGCAAGGTGAATCCATGACTCCTCCTCTAGAGTAGGAAGGGCCTCCCCTAGGCTTTGAAACATAAGTATTGGATAAAGAAAATACAAAGGGAAAAATGAAGGAGAGTGAAATGCCTTCACAGGAAACAAGAGTCCCTCAAACAGAAAAATTAGAGGCAGGGAAAGGAAAGGAGTTGGAAACATCCTCAGAAATCCCTGAGAGTTTTCTGAAAAAATTAGGAGGAACAACATCGATAGAACTTGGAAGTCACATTACTTATTTGACTCCATTGAAGTCTACTTATGGAAACCCCCATGAGGGAGCTCTATACGTTAGTGATATTGAGCCTATTTCTAGGGATGAGATTCCTTCATCTGATTACTTTTTCAGTAAAAAGAGGAAGGCTATCCTGAAACAGGAGATGCATCCAAGAGGAGATATGATGATTAAAAAGCACAAGATCATTATAGATGGAAAAAAACTTAAAGAGGGAGAATTTGCTGCAGAAATAGCAGGCACAATGGGAGCTTTAGTGTCGGAAAATTTATACTCTGTGGGTAGTTTGACAACTATGCTGGAGCAAAAAGATCAGTTGATAGTTCATCTACAGGATCAATTAAAGCAGACTGAAAGAAATATTAGTTGGGGGATTCAAAAGGGTCTAGAACAAGCTAGATTAAAAGAGATTCAAGAGATTCAAAAAATGAAAGCAAGCTTAGAGGAAGCAAATCAAAAAATACAGGTCACTCAAGCACAGGTCATAAAGCAAGAGGAAATAAATAAGCAATTACTAGGTAAGATTAATTCCATTTCAAATCAAGTGGTAGAGCTTGAAATTTTCTAGGCCCAGGTATTGGGAATACATTTGAAGATAGAAGAGGAACAATAGGGAGTGTTTTTTAATCTGGAATTTGTCCAGAATTACTTTCAGGAAACAAATAAATCCTTGGAGAATATTCTCTAGAAAGAAAGAGAAGTGAAAGCAGCCAGAGAAACTTTCCAAAAAGAAGTGGCTATTTCAACAAAAGAGGATTTCGGGGAAGCTCAAAAGCTATCTGTTTCAGAAAAGATTAAAGGTGATGTAATACTCAAGGTATGGGAGGCAGACCTCACAGAAAACAAAAGAATAACCAGAGAAGTTAATTACAATTGTCAAGGAATTTTTTACCTTTTAGAGAGAACTTCATTGAACATTGGAGAAAACGATTGTCCCGAGTTGTTAGGAGAAATTAACATTGTCAAGCATCAGTTAAGATTTAAAGAAGAGCTGGAAGAAATTCAAGTAGAGATTCCACAAATAAAAGTAATCAATGTTACTCAAATTGACAAATGGATAGTAATGCCTAACTTAAAGCTACAAACTATTAATTTTACGAGAAAGATAATCGAAGATCGTCTGCCAGAACTGCAGAGAAATTTTTTCGTATTTGAAGCAAAGGATATTCCAGAAGCTCCCTGAGTTTTAGTGCAGTTCCTAGGAAAATGTATTCGTTGTCTTAAAGAAGAAGGAGCAAGTTCATCAACGCAGACATAAAATATTGTTTTGAATATTTTCATCATTGGAATAATGAAGCAGTTAGAATAGAAATGTAAATGGTTTGACATTGTTCATTCATGTAATCGTTAGTCTTAGGAAGTTAGTTAATCACCAACGGGAAAAAAATTTGGTGATCATGTATAAATATATTTTCACAAGACTGAGAAAGGGATTTTTGGATTTTTGGTTTTTTGGTTTTTTGGGAGCTGATTGTATTAGGAATTTTCCTATTTATAATAATATAGATGATGCAGATGAGATTTTGAATTCTGTCACCTTGAAGCTATGTGTTCCTTCACTATGTTTTCAATATCTTTCAATATCTTTTGTTCCATGTCTTTCTAATGAATGATCAGCTATAGTTTAATTCAAAATTCTACTGTAGTTTGAATTTATTTAATTATCTAATCATTTAGAGTTTTTCCTCTATGATTGCTATCAACAGTTTCAAGACCTATAAGTCATTTGAATGATTATATTTTACACTTCATTAGAAATCTCGTTTTCCTTTTTGTCTCCTGTTACAATATGATATTATTTTGTGATTAAAGACTCATATTTTCTCAGTAGTACTACTTTGTTATTTTACTATTCTTCAAATTGTTTCAAGTATAGGAAACGGCCTCAACTGTTATTATACTATTATTTTGAGTTCCAAAACTCTTTTTCTCTTTTCATCCCTTAAAAATTGAAGCAACAAAATTTCTAAAACTTTTTATAATTTAATAAAATTTTAATTCTCATGACTGTCCCATGTAATAGACAACCTAACATAGAACCCGGCCTATAGGATCAAACTAGCATTGCTTTGAACTTATTTAATACTATCCTTCAAACAGCAACTACTCAAGTCGAATTAGAACATTCATGGGAAGTTATTGAGAGATAAATCAGCATCCAAAAACAATGGGAAGCTAGATAGAGACAGTTGAGAAACCAACTCTGATTTACCCTTCGTAATTGATTCTTACTCCTTAATTCTCTTTATTTTTTTGGATGCCTTGATGGTGTACTTTAAAGCCTTAAAGTATGAACTCAGGAACATCTTTTTGGTGCCGTTGTCAGCGAACGAAGAAATGAAACTTTTCCCTGGGAAGAACGACATTGACACTTTCTCTCTTTGATAGTGAACAAAGATAGAAAACCTTTTAAGGCTACCTTTATTTTTCACTTGGAGACTACGCAATAAGTAAACTGGATATTAGATGAAAGAACACCAGAAAGAACCCAGATGACAAGCAAACCTTGCCAGTCTCTGATCCAGAAAATATTTTAAAATCACAAATATCTGTTAGACGAATCATCTCACCCATACATACTCTTTTTCATCCTAATTTCACGCAGTTGAACGTTCAGGAAACCCTTGAGAGATCTGTCTCTCTTCCCCTGTCATACGATGCGTTCTCTTTTCCTGAGGTATTTTCCTCAGATTTCCGTGAACCTTCTCCTCACACATTCCGAGCTTCAGCCTCAAATCTATCAATGGCCACACATGGAGGTGTTGGAGCTGGAGGTGGTGCTCCAGGAGGACCAGCAAGTGGCCAAGCACCACTTCCTGGAATCTTTGCTAAAGTAGCTACTAGATATGCCCCCCTTGTCCTCCCAATTCCCTTACACAACCTTCCCGAAAATTATATGAAAATCCTTCCCAAGTTTACAGGGGGAGGAGATTTGACCGCTCAAGAACATATAAACTTCTTTGACCAATTTTTCGACATCCTCGGAATTGAACACGAAGATGTCTATTCCAGACTCCTCGTTCAGACTTTCGAAGGATAGGTGAGGACCTGGTTCTAAGCCTTAGCAGCCGGATCTCTAAGATCTTATGAAGAACTTGAAAACGCTTTTATTAGACAATGGGGGGAGAGAAGGGACCACCTCTATTATCTAACTGAATTTGGAGCCCTTAGAAAGAAAAACTCAGAATCTATTCTAGAGTTCACGCAAAGATTTAACAAGTTATATAATAAAATCCTGGATGAAGTCAAACCTTCTCAACCCACAACAAAGGTGACTTTTTCTAGCGCCTTTGATCCCTATTTCACCCTATTATTGAGAGAAAGGAGGTCAATATATCTCATGAAAATACAAGATGATTCTCTTGATATTGAATCAAACATGATGGCATCAGGGAAATTAAAAGCTAAAATAGAAACCGGGAATAAAGAAAATAGGAAATTTAAAGAACAAGGTGGATCCTCGGGATCGGGTAAATCCTCGAGAGATAAAATAGACGAGATGGCTAGGGTAATTAGAGAACTTTCAAATAAGATTTCAAAAATGGAACTAGATAAATCAAAAAGGGATAATTTTCCTAAGAAGGATTTTAGAAGGAATCCTGATCCTCAAGCCCCACAGAAAACAATTAAAAATGAAGATCAAAAGATCCCAACCCCCTTCAAAAGTGAAAACTTCATTGGAGAGGAAGATCTAGAAGATTTTGAAGAATTTGATGAGGATATTAATAATCTTGGTGACGATAATAAATCACCTTATTTATCTAGACAAGATTACGAAAAATCCTTAAATAAGGAAATTAGATCGGAAGGCAATGTTAGCAATGATGCGTCTGAATATTTGGCCTATCAGGGTATCGTGGATGATATTATAGTCGAACTACATGCGAAATATAATTTAAGACCTAGGAACAAGAGTCTTCCAACTGCCCCAACAAAAAACATTTTTCCTAAAGGTGACACTGATAAAGCAGCTCCAAAGGTTGCTGAGAAAAAAACTGCAAAAACCCAAACCACTGACACACAGCCTGTCAAGTCAAAGTCAGTATGAACACCCGCTGAGAAAACACAGGTTCCTGTGACTAAAATCAAGTCCGTACCACAAAGAAAAGATGAAAAGAAAGGAATGGAGGCCCCAAACATAGAGAGCAACAAGGCCCTGGGAAGTTTTAATCTGGAAAACAAAATAAATAAAATCAAAATCCCTATCCCACTTGTTGAACTAGCTAAAAATCCCATATATAGAAAACAAATTGCTAAGATGATTAACTTTTCAAAAGATGAAAGCCAAGCTGATGTCATCAACTTAGAAGATGGCAAGCCCAACATAGTTTTTGGTCCGCATTTCGAAGGTGCGAGAGACATTGTTGCCCCCTTCTATGTCACGTTGACCTTGTTTGACCACCTACTTCATAACTATATGCTAGATTCTGGAGCATCCCACAATGTGATGCCAAAATCCATTATGGAGAAGTTAGGTCTAGAAATCACCAGGCCATATGGAGACTTATATTCATTTGATTCAAGAAAGGTCAAATGCATAGGTATGATTAAAGACCTGGTGGTCAATTTGGCACAAATACCCGCAAAAAGGATTCTTATGGACGTAGTGGTCGCTGAAATCCCTCCGAAGTATGGTATGTTTTTATCTAGATCATGGGGAGCCAAGCTTGGAGGATCTCTCCATCTTGACATGACATACGCTATGATTCTAGTTTTTGGAGGACAATACACGCGTCTTTATAGAGAGACTAGGTTGGCATTCATGGTGGGTGATCCACATAACCCAAATAACCACCCTATATATATTGTTGATCAAGATTTAGGAAATTGTATCTTATCTATTGATGATGATTTTGAAGTAGGTATAAACGAAAGTCGTACAAAAGAAAACACAGAAAAAGAAAAAATTAAAAAAATGTATAGTACTGGCATATGGAAAAAAAAAATTGATGGTGCTTCATCCTACTTAGGAGCTAGAGCAGGGGCACTCCTTATGGCTCCTGATGATCAATTTGTAATCCCCTTTTCCTATAGGCTATAGTGGAACATGGACTACACAAATAACATATGCGAGTATGAAGCCTTAGTTTTAGGATTAGAAGCCGCTAGGAGAATGAAAATAAAAAACCTCGAAGTCTTCGGTGACGCTGAGTTAATCATAAAATAGGTAAACCGACAGTACCAGGCCAAACATCCTAGGTTGAGGTCCTACAATAATTGTGTATGGGATCTGATCGAGAATTTATTCTCCTCTGTGAATGTTCATTTCGTTCCAAGAACCGAAAACCAATAGGCTGATGCGTTAGCCAAAGCAGCCTCAACTTTCACACCTCCCGTCGCGTTTAAATTAAAGTATCACATACAAATGAGGCATCGACCTTCAATACCGAATAACATACAGCATTGGCAAGTCTTTGAGGATGATTAATAGCTTCGCAAACTTTTAGAATCAATAGATGAATTTGTCGAAATGCATACTGATCAAGAAAATCAAAATGATCCTATTTAGATCATGCAGGAGGGGAGGATCCTTAAGAGTTTCACAATAAAATCGTGAATCACCGAATGCTTGTTCTTAAAAATAACCAAATTCCCAAAGGCTTGATTCCCTTGGAAAGATTATTTAATCAAGATGATATCCCTTCAAAATCCACTCTACAGCCTCAACCTAAAGAGGTTGAAGACTGTGACATAGGTACTAAAGAAAACCCTCGGTTGGTGAAACTATCCAAATATTTACCCCCAGAAACTAAAAGTAAGTATGCAGAGTTTCTTAAAAAGTACAAGGACGTTTTTACTTGGTCATATGAAGAGCTGAGAACCTATGACACCTCTGTGATCGAACATAAGATACCCATGAAACCTGGTGTCAAACCCTTTAGACAAAAACTCAGACAAATTAATCCTATTTTATTTCCCATGATCAAAAAGGAAGTCAACAAACTCTTAGATGAAAAAATAATTGTACTATTGAGATACTCTGATTGGGTAGAAAACCTGGTCCCGGTTAGAAAGAAAAATGGAGAAATTAGACTGTGTAGATTTCAGAAATCTTAATAATTCATCCCTCAAAGATAATTACCCCTTACCCAAAATGGATCATGTTTTAGAAAAAGTAGTTGGGGAAAATAGGATGTCAATGATCGATGGTTTTTATGGGTACAATCAAATCGTCGTCTGTGAACACGATAAAGAAAACACAGCTTTTACCACCCCTTGGGGTACATTTATGTATGATAAGATGCCTTTTGGTTTGATGAATGCAGGTGCTACTTTCCAACGGGCTATGGATATCGCTTTCATTGGTGAAAGAGACAAATTTGTGGTTATCTATCTTGATGATCTAACTGTTTTTTCTAAATCTGATGAAGATCATCTGATACATCTCAAGCAAACGTTTGAAAAATGCCGCAAATTTGGTTTGTCTTTAAACCCCAAAAAGTCTCACTTCGCTATGCAAGAAGGTAAACTTTTGGGCCATATTGTGTCTCGAGATGGAATTAGAATTGACCCTAAAAGAGTTGAAGCTATAGACACAATAAATATTCCTAGGAATGTAAAAGAGATTCGGTCATTCTTAGGAAAAATAAATTTTTTGAGGAGATTTATTCCAAACTTTGCTGAAATCGTGAAATTGATCACAGATATGCTAAAGAAAAACAGCGAAGTGAGATGGACAGCGGAAGCTAAAGCATCGTTCGCACGCATCAAAAAGGTTATAAGTGAGGCACCTATACTAGCAAGCCCTGATTATCTAAATGATTTTCTTATTTTCTCATTCACCTCCGAACACACACTAGCTGTGGTTCTCCTCCAAAAAAATGAAGAAGGTTTCGAGCAACCGATAGCCTTTTTTAGCAAAAGTCTTAGAGACATCGAACTTAGATATAATATAATGGAAAAACAAGCATATGCTATGGTGAAGGCATTAAACGATTTCAGAACCTATGTGTTACATTCTAAGGTGATTGCGTACGTACCCACTAGTTCCGTAAAAGATATTTTGGTTCAGTCCAATAGTGATGGCAAAAGAGGATGGTGGCTTGCCAAAATTCAAGAATTCGATTTGGAGATTAAACCAATGAAACTAGTGAAGGGGCAAGGTTTAGCTAAACTCTTAGCTGAATCAAATTTCATAGCTCTCGAGATAAATGGCTTACACAGAAGTGAAGAGTGTGTGGGAATTAACGAACTCGATGAACAAATAGTTGAAATCAGAATCGCAAAGAAGTTTGCTTTATCAGATTGGTATAAAGACATAGTGTCCTACCTGTTGACCTTGAAGTGCCCAAGTGACTTGACCTCAGCTAAAGCCAGAATGTTGATGCTACATGTGGTCAAATACTATATATCCAAAAGAAAATTGTATTGGAAGGACCCTCTTGGCTTCCTGTTGGTTTGTTTGGTCGAATCAGAAACAGAAAGGGTCATAAGCCAATTTCACAAAGGAATATGTGGAGGACACCATGCCTGGAGGGAAATGGCTTATAAGATCCTGAGGGCACGGTATTATTGGCCCAAACTTTTCTTGGACGTCAACACCAAGGTCCAAGCTTGCAACCCTTGCCAATTTTTCACAGGTAAGCATAAGCTCCCAGCGATGTCGTTGGTTCCAGTCAAAACGGAAGCTCCTTTTCAGCAATGGGGATTAGATTTCATAGGCAAAATTAATCCTCATTCTAGCGCTTAGAATATATGGATCCTGACTACAACAGATTACTTCACCAAATGGGTGGAGGCTATCCCAACCAGAAAGGCTACAGATTCGGTGGTAATAGATTTTTTAGAAGAGAATATTTTATCTAGATTCGGATGCCCCCGAAAGATAGTCATAGATAATGCTCAGGCCTTTAAATCTATGGCTATGGTCAGTTTCTACCAAAAATACAATATTGTTCTTGGTCATTCCACTGCGTATTACCCCCAGGGAAATGGGTTGGCTGAGTCTTCAAACAAAATCTTAATCAATATAATTAAGAAAGTGTTGAGCGAAAACAAGAAATTATGGCATGTGCATTTGAAATACGCTCTGTGGGCAAATCGGATAAGCACGAAAAAATCTATCGGCACTTCTCCTTTCCAAATGGTATACGGGACCGATGTAGTGTTACCTATAAACCTAGTGCTTCCTGTAATGAAACTTTGGCAAGATGAGAAGGAAGAACCAAATCATGTCACAATAAGGATAAATCGGCTTATTGAAGTCCAACAGCATAGGGATGAAGTGGACGAAAGGTTGCAGAAATACCAGGACGACATGAAATCACTATTCGATTGTAAGGCCAAAGATAGGGATTTTCTCCCCATAGATTTTACTTTAAAATGGGATGCGAGGAAGGAAGACTCGGCGAAACATGGTAAATTCGACCACATCTGGTATGGACCGTTCAAGGTTGCATCTCCTGAAGGAAAAAATTTGTTTTTATTAGAAAATTTGGACGGTAAAATCCTGAACGCCCCTGTCAACGGGCATTATTTAAAACACTATATGGAATAGTTGATTTCCAGAATTCCCACTGTATATACCGGTTTGTTTATTCTTTTTTCATAATTTTCTTTGGTAAGTCTACTCGCATTTTGTAAATATTAAAAAAAAACAAAAAAAAAAAGAAATAGGTTAATGTTTTTCTAAGAAGTAGGGATACAAAATTCTCAATGTATTCAATTCTTTTAAAAGCCCTGATACTCTTCGTATTGTTCCCTTACAGGATTATGGCTGACAGCCTGACAAGTGAAAGTAGCAAACAGACAGCCTTATAGTGGAAGATAAATTCACCGAAAATAGGTGATAGATAAGATTTTCTGTTATTTCAAAAGAGAATGAAAATGGTAAGGCAAAGATGTGAATTCTTGAAAAGTTTATTTTTTCAAAGGTGTTTTTATAAAAAAGTGTGGTGGTTGTCTCGTAAGTGTGATAGGTCACTAAGAGAATGATTTCAAAATCTAGGCCCTAAGAGTTTCACCTAGAATAAGATAAGAGGTAATTGAAATAAATAAATAAATAAAAGCATCTCTGAGAAAGAGTTCCAAAAGTTGGGTTTAATTCATGAAACCTGTTTTTCGATTTCCAAGTCTTTTCTCCATCGCCCCTTTCTATCCTCAGTTTTCCTTCTTAAAAGACCAAACATCTTTCCAGTTTTCTCACAGAGGGAGAAGAGATTACGTCTTAACTTTGGAAGCTGGAAAATAGTTCTTAAAAGGTAAATCAATCCTCATGTCTCCTCACTCTCTGACTAAACAAAGTTATGCTTAGGCTGATCCTGAATTTCCTAGGTTTCTTAACAATTTTCTAAGGATTTAGGCTTGCTCGAAGGAAGACCCTTGGAATTAATCTTCCCCTTTTTCCCTGCAGACTAAGGTGCTTTGAAAGTTAAAAAAGGGTTGGTACAGGGTAATCAAAGCAAGTTGATAGACCTACATTGAAAATTTTACATAGATACCATCCATGGTATACTTACTACCACTAATTTCCCCCACTTCATATTCAAAAAGTAAAATATAAGACAGATAACTTCATCGGGGTACTGAACAGACTCGCTGACAGTGAAGCAATATCTGAGGTTAAATGCATAATTATGATTCGAAGTGGTGAAAGGAAATAAAGTAAAATATAAGATAGATAACTTCATTGGGGTACTGAACAGGCTCGTTGGAAGTGAAGCAATATTTGAGGTATCTGTAAGGTTGTCATACATAATTTTCACTCTAACTTGGTGTTGGCAGCCATATTAATCTCTATTTTTACAAGTTTCCTACACAGGGTTTTTAAATTCTCATTACTCGTCGCAACCTTTCTCTTTAAACAACACCATTATACGTCGTTTTCTATATACCTGCTTTTCGATTTCATTTTCATAACTGCAAGTATGAAAACAAAACAACTAGAATTCATGTTTGATTTCATCAAAGGGTTAATGTTCATATGGTTTATCGTCGATTTGTTTTATGTTGTTATGAGCATGGTTGTTTTCATGGTATAACCCCTTGGTCTCGAACACACCTTGGTTACATGTGTATTAAACCACCACCCATCTAGAATTAGACTAATATAATGGGATTTTAATTTATAAAAACTTTGATTCAATTGTTTATTTGATATATTGATTTTTTGATCGAATTATGGATATGCATATGATGGTTTTCAATTGTTATGATTTTATGTGTACCATTACACCAAGGTGTCATTCCAAGTACATCATGGTATGATGTGTTTGCATGGCCTCGATCTATACGATTTTTCCTCACACACATATGCATTAACGTTCCTGCCTACCATTTCGAGCTCTTTTCGCATTGTTTTGGGGAAGCTCAGGGAAATGGCTTTGTGCTTACTCTGTTGAACCCTATTGCCAAATACCCTGTCAATATTGTGTTGTTAGCCATGGCCCCTTTAGTGATAATTGAGCCCAACGGTGTCCAGACTTTGTTATCGTTTGATAATTCCCAAGAAGACTTAGAGAGGAATGGTTGGCGGGTCTTTGTTGAAAAGTTTGAGGGTTTTAATTTAACAGTCGCTCAACAATTCGCGCTAACGTTCGATGGTTTCAGAGATAAAATAGGTGATGTCCAGCTTGAATTAAATGAAAATTTCATTATCCAAGCCACTAGTCTGCCATCCGTGGGACAAAAGTGGTTTAAAAACTCAAAGGTTGAGGAGGTTCCCTGGTCACTGTTGTTTACCTCAAGGAAGATTACCAGTTGTGACAAAGGTATGCCCGTTATGTTGGATCATGTTGTCATTGATGCCAATAGTTTTATTGATTGATGTAAAGTGATTGATTGATGTCAAAGTATTGATTGACTGATGATTTATGTAATATAATATGTATTGTCCTTGATGAGAATGCATAGATGAAGATGGATCAATGAGTTGTCATTAACACATGATGAAGATGGATCAATGTGGTTCCATTGGTATATGATGCATTGTTGTAAAAATGTATAGATGACTCATTATTGTCTTATCATGATTGATAAGGTGCACAAATGGATGAACTCCAAAGTGGTTCCCTTATGGTGAAAGCCCTCACGGGAAGACGCTTTGTGGATTGAGTTATCCTAGAAGAATGGTTGGAGGACCCATGCTCTCATTATTGTCTTATCATGATTGATAAGGTGTACAAATGGATGAACTCCAAAGTGGTCCCATTATGGTGAAATCCCTCATGGGAAGACGTTTTACGGATTGAGTTATCCTAGAAGAAAGGTTGGAGGACCCATGCTTGTATGAGAAATAACGAGATGAAGATCAAGGAAATTGTTGGTGAAACTATCCTAGATGGATAGTGCCTGTCATTCCATTGCTGGTGGTATGTGGAATGTCACATAACTCCTCATAGTTTGAGAGTTATGGCCTTACGAAGATGAAGGACCCTCACATGAAGGCTTGAAGCTCCCAAAGTCAAAGAAGTCAAAGTGACCTAAAAGAAGAAATGATAAAATAAGGTGACAAAATCAAGAAGGAATATTTATGGAAAATGG